>JAYMTF010005160.1:0-11999 GCA_036897485.1 Pelargonium nanum | reverse complement strand
AAAACTATACATGGAAAAATACTTTTCCTAAAAAATATTTGAATGAAAATGGAGCAATTCTTTGCTTACAACCTTCCACAATACTATATTGTTATATGTACCAAGCCAATATTTCAAACGCAGCTTGCAAGTTACAATTCTAATATAGACGAATTAGAGTTTGGCCCAATCGGATTGCAATCAATTATTATTTTATTTTATTTTTCATTGGTCTCGTATTTACACTCCAAAATATACAATAACCATTCCACGGTCGTCGCCTTTAGAAATTATTGCTCAATCCTAGGAAGCATGACTTTTTGGATTTGTTTGCACCGCACACTTCCCTTCGTATGGATTTGGAGTCAAAGACTGCATAACTGGTTACTAGTTTCTGCATGCATGCATGCACCCGAGCTCTATTTTGATATGGACACGTTTGATTACTCCCTTGGAATTGGAAATATTATGTCTATTATTAGAACATTGACTTTTAGAGTTTGAATAATAAATACTAAGAATGACATATGAGAGATATATTGTAACTCGAACCAGGAAGTACAATTATATATCTAAGTCATATTAAGAAAGCAAGTAAATCATACTAAAAAAAAAAATAGGACTAAAAAGATACTCTTTTATTAATATACGTTTATTAAGCCGCATGAAATGGAACAGAACCGATTCCTATATGCATGCAGTTAGGCGCACTATTTTTATTACACAGTTTTTTGTAGTGATGAGTGAAATCAAGGGCAGAAAACAACCCTATAATTGGTACCGCCGGGACAAGTAAAAGTGCTGGTGGCATCGTCCTTCGGGTAGCTGTAAGCATCTGGGCACCGAGTCTTGAAAAACCTCGAGAAATCTGTGGGCCCGCAGTTCCCGGAATTGCAGCAGTACTGATCCGTTTTAAACACCGTGCACGGGTTGTTGCAGCCGCCGGGAGCCCTCAGCTGCGCCGGGCACTGGCCGTTTATGTCGGCCGTGCACCGGATCCCGCGGGTGCACCCGCCCGACACCGGACTGAAATCCATTGGAACATTGAACCCGTCCACAAGTGATATGTCGAAAAAGTCGAGGTTTTGGAACTGGTTCAGCGCGTACTCCGCCAGGGTGTTGGGAGGCTGGCCGTAGCCTTGGCACTGGAGGAGCCCGCCGCAGTCCCCGGTCTGGCACCGGCCGCGCCCGGCCCCGTCGAAGTTGCAGTTGGTTCGGGGCCAGATGCGGGCTCCACTGGTGCCTGCGTTCACGTTGAGAACCCAGGTGCCACCGGGGCTGAGCTGCCGGCCGCCGCCTGGTACAGCGGCGGCCCACACGACGTAGGGGCAGTTGTTGCGGATGGTGAAAGTGGCTGCATGGGTGGAGGAGATTAGTGCAATGAAAAGAAATGAAGAAACGGAGAGGTTTTTGAAGAAGCTCGTCATTTTGGCCAGTTCTTGTCGTGAGTGTAAGTGTAGTTGTGAGTGGTTGAGGCATAGGAAAGGCTGTGCTATTTATAAGAATATTTAGTGGCAGATAAGGTAATTATTGTACTCAAATTTTTGGATGGTGGGGTGGGAATTGCTAGCTACTTGCTATTGATAGTGCTCAACTATTTCCTCATTTTGGAGTAAATTTGGTGTAGAGCTTGACTTGAAGACGGGGATGATGACGCTGTACACATTACATAGACAAGGCGGCTGGGCATGGACTTTGACTGAAGCAAGATATTCATTGATGAAAGTTGTAGAACTGCACAAAGTAGATGCACATTAAGTGCTAGTTTGATAACTATACTTAAAATTCAAAGAAGGTGTGGTGTGAGTAACTTGGGAAGATAGTAAGAAGTATGATATTCGATATATTCGTGCAAATTAGCTCCTTCCAACTTCAAACGTTCATTGTTGGAAGGAGTTAAAATCAGGATCAAGTATTTAGACTACAAAATGCATGACTGATCACTAAAAAATTCTAGATATAAATGGCAGATGCAGAGTTGTACTAATATAAATGGGTATCTTTCATGCTTTCCGTGGAAAAAACTGTAATTGTGAATAATAAAAAGAGTTTATGCTACTGGAAGGATTTGTTGATACATTGGAAGCTCGAGTACACACACATGTTCGCAAAAGTACATAAATATTATTCTTTGTTTTGTCACAAAACAAAAACTAGCCAGAATGAGTGAACATCTGGACTGGACATATTAACAAAAGTTAAAAGAGACTTTTGTTTAATCTAACGTGCTTGGGCCTCTATTGAGAGAGAGGCCCACTGTTCTGGTTAAATTAACGAAATCGAACAATGTACTTGGTTGTCCAACGAAAAGCGTAGCCCAAGTATCTGCCGTGAACGAATAACGGTAACGAAGTGTGCGCCGTTAAACCACCGTTAAGCTTCGCTTCTCATTTCAGGCTCTTTCGTTTGAATGAGGAGCTGTTACGCTACGCAGCCAACCAAACTAAATGAGTGACACATTCACTCTTTTCATATTTCCCGCTACTTCGTCTTTTCAGTCCGAATCTTCTTCGTCTCCACTCTTCACTGCGTGTCCTTCTTATCTTTCTTTGTTAGATATTCAGAGTTCGTTTCCACATGATTTTGATTTAGTATCTGAAAAGAAACCCTAGAAAATGTTCTTTGTTTGGTTAATGGGAAAACCGAAAATGCGTCAATTTGTTTGTGCCGATTCTCTTCTATAACTTGTTGAATTTAATCTGGACCAGTGCTGAATCACAGATCTGTATTAAGAATGAAAGGAGGGATCGTCTTGTGGGCTCAGTTAAGGAGCAGTGTAAATAAGAACAATTTTGATTGAAAACAGTAATTGCCTCTTATTTTGTTGATTTGTTCATGTGTTTTTGAATTTATTTCTTTTCGATTGAGCAGTCAATAAGTTCAAATGATATAAGAGAGTGCCCATTATTTTTGTTATGAGCATCTATCATATATAGCTTTCTATTCAGCTGAATTTTGCAATGCCAACACCTAATGGATGTCTCGAACCTGAATTTTGCAAACGCCTTATACCGCTTGTTCCAATAGTTGGTTTTTATTATTGTTGTATGTCTTTCTTGTGTGAAACTACTCAGTGCTGGTATGAATCAAATACTCATGCATTATCTGGTGGCAAAGAGAAGAACTACATGTGTTTCTTCTTTGATGTGTGATCATGACTTTTGATTTCTTTTGGATTTCAGGAGGATAATTGTAGTGTTGAAATGCTCACAAACTATGGATGTAGAAAGTGGTCTGTTATTGCAAAGTCCCTACCAGGTCTTATGAGAAAACAATGCCGAGTAGGTAATGCTACCTACTTTTAGTTCATCATATATCTGGCAAGCAACAAACTACTTCTAATTTCAGTTAATGGTTGATATTGATTTATGGATACTAAAATTCTATGCCATGCCACAATGTTTTCTTGCTTAATTTACATGTTTGGTGTTGCAGACTCAGCATTAACCACTCCGATTGTTAATTAGTTAATAGGTTTCAACTTTCAAGCAGAAGCTGTTTGTAATAAGGTGAAAGCAGCGGCTGCTGAACTTTCCAAAAAAGATTCGAATTGCACATAACCAGACTCTCTGATGTCACATAAAAATTAGTATATTCAAGGTTAGAACACTACCTCAATCAGTTCAAGCATATGATGATGCCAAAAGTTTTAATCTTGTATACATTTTTATAGTTAACTAATGTGCATTGAACTATGCATGATTCCTATGGATGACAATTGACAGAAATACCAAGCTAGCTATTGGATTTTCATGAGGTACAACCATTTAGACCAACAGTTAGGAAAGATGTAAGGAGACTGGGAAGGTACATATTGGAGATCCGAGCACTACTAAGATCGAATGACCAACATATCCTGGTATGATCTTTCCCGGATTCGTGTAAACTCTTAATTTGGAAGAATTCTTTAGCCAAAGGAAAGCAATTACTCCTACTTTACATTATTCTTTGAAATGAGTGCCATTATTTCTATTTTGAGAATAATTTAGGGTTGCGTTTGGGAACATGGATTTGATTTGAAATTCTTCATTTGAAATTTTAGATTTGAAATGTTGTACTTCAAATACAAATATAATGTTTGTGAAATCAAAGAATTTCAAATGACAAGGTAGGAGTTATCATTTGAAATCCCATGTTCTAGGCATGTTTTGAATGCTATTGGATTTGACTCAAATTCAAATCTAAATTCTTGGAGTTCCCAAACACCTCATTTGGCTCAAATCCAGTATTTCAAATGAAATTATGGTTTCCAAACACATTATAGGTGAAGTTCGTTAGTGTGGTATATATACTCTCGTATTCTCCTAATCATGTGTTAAGAGATTCTAACTAAGTTATTATAAGGATATCATTGACAATCTATGCATAACTAACTTCCTAAAAGATGAAAATGGACACAAATGAACTTCCTAAAAGATGAAAGTGAACACAAATGACGGAGGGAGTAAATTCACTAACTAAGAAGTTTTGGGGAGATATGAATTAACAACTGCCTTGACTAACAATTGACAGGACGGACAACCTCCCTCAATCAGATATGCTGCAGCATCAACTTAAGTCTTTTCCAGATTTGGTTTTGGAAACTCCAATGAAGTTTGGGTTCCCATGGAAGCAAAATCTGTTGATACAATGATATTTTAGCTTACTGGTCTGCAAAAGGAAGATCAAGATGTATGATGACAGCATGAAAAATCCAAGGTCCCTTTGCTATTACTTTGATTTAATAATTTCCTGTTTGCTGATTAAAAAAAAAATCCTGTTTGACATGTAGAAGAAGCTAGTTGATGAGATCCTATATTGCAGTTTGGTAATTGGTGATGAAATTTTGCGGAGATAGGTTATTACCATTGATGAGTAAACAGGGGATGTTTAATTGGATCCTGTAAAATCTAAAATATGAAATCTGATTATCTGCAACTCAGTCCTTATCAAATCATGTGAACATGTCTTCTAGAAATACCATGTGAATGAGCTGAAACAACACTGATGCTTATCTACTATCATCCAAGTCCTCACCGCATAAGAAGAGAAGCATAACAAGGAAGCAATGCTTTGCTGTAGCAGCAGATAAGGCAAAGAATTGGATAGTAATAATGAGGTGAGCTGTCTCCTTGCTGCAAGACCAACCCAACTCATATAATTCATGTGTTTAGAGTTTATCATAATTTAGATAAACACTGCTATTAACGTTGTTACGCTACTAATCACAAATATTATCTCATTTGTGACCTACACGCATGAGATTTCTGAATCTTCAGAGTCACAATCACACGTCACATAAATTAAAAAGTTAGTTCCAAACACGTGTATGGGACCCATGACTATGTCCTACGTATGTATTATATATGTGTCCGTTTAATGTTGCGAAGGTGGGTGCACGGCACGGCACCAGCTCATCGATAACAGATCACAAATAGTCCGATAAAGGAGAAGAGCAGGTCACGCACACAAAAAAGCACAAGTAATTTTTACTCAGAAGCGCGCCAACGAACAAACGAATAGTGACGAGTTAGTGAGTGAGTGAGTAAGTGCGAGTGAGTAACTAAAAATCTTGCCGAACCAATATTTGGAATCTCCTTCCTTTTTCTGCGTGCTTTATCCTCTTTCCTTGATTTCTTCAATCCAACTCGCAATTGTCTTTCTCGTTTGCTATTTCTCTCAACTCACTGTCTCCGAATTCTTGATCTGAGAAAACCCGAAAATGGCGTCGTCGGGGCAGATGATCCTGGTTACGGGTGGGGCCGGGTTTATCGGCACCCACACGGTTCTTCAGCTCCTCAAAGAGGGGTTTAGGGTTTCGATCATCGACAATCTCGACAATTCCTCCGAAGAGTCTGTTGCAAGGGTTCGCTCCATGGTCGGCCCCAACCTCTCTAAGAATCTCGATTTCACCAAGGTACAACTGGATTCTCAATTCTCTAAGTTTTTTTTTTACTCGTAAAATTTGATTGCATTTTAAGGTTTCTGGTTTGGTTTGGTCGCAGGGTGATCTTAGGAATAAGGACGACTTGGAGAAGCTCTTTTCTAAGACAAGGTATTGCTTTTGTTTCTTCCATTTATGTTATGCTTCGCTGTTGTTATTAGAAAAGTAATTTTGATGGTTGTGAATGGTGGAATGCGCTTAGGTTTGATGCGGTGATCCATTTCGCTGGCCTTAAAGCTGTTGGGGAGAGTGTTGCCTTTCCTGTCCGCTATTTCGACAATAATTTGGTTGGAACAATCAACCTAATTGAGATTATGAATAAATACAATTGCAAAATGGTGAGCTCTTTTTTTGGAGCAGTTGAATTCAAGCATTGAATCTAATGAACTTGTCATTATTGGTGTCTTTATTAATTTTAGTAGTGTGTTAATTATTGGACAGTGACTATATTTCTGTCTTCTTTTGTATTTAAATGAAGCTTATCCTAGAGGAAAACCTATCGTGGGGAATTGAATCTGTAGTAGAATCTATCTTTTGTCTGTTTCTTTGTTGTTGCTAATCTAAATATACAACCTTTGAAGCTAAATTTGAATTGCAGTTGACCTCCTCTTGATGTATCTAGTTCTACCTATTAGATTATGGAAATTAAGAGTGTTCCACTGTTCATGTTTACAGTGATTGGAAGAACGAACTGTTTGGATGTATATACTTTTTTTATCTCTAATGAAGTAGTTCTGACATTTGTCCCTTGTCGATCACCACATGATTTCCTTACTTTCTGGATTGGTCCTGATACATTTCTCATTCTCTGCATGATATTAACTTAACAAATGTAATCTCTTTTTTTTGGCAAATAGATGGTTTTTTCATCATCTGCAACTGTATATGGCCAACCTGAAAAGATTCCATGTGATGAGACTTTTGAGTTGAAGGCTATGAATCCATATGGACGGACCAAGGTAGTTGCTTACAGACAAAGAAAATGTTTTGATCATTTTCTTTAATCTTAGAGTTGATGTTTGAAGTCCAATAAACCCATTAGAAGAATAACAACTAATTTGGTATCTGACATACTTTTATTCTATTATACTAGCTTTGGCTTGAGGAAATCTTTCGAGATATTCAAAAGGCAGATCCCAGTTGGAGGATTATTTTGCTGAGATACTTCAATCCTGTTGGGGCTCATGAGAGTGGTACAATTGGTGAAGATCCCAAAGGAATTCCGAATAATCTTATGCCTTACATTCAACAAGTTGCTGTTGGCAGATTACCTGAGCTAAATGTATATGGGCATGATTATCCCACAAAGGATGGTAGTGCGGTATGTGATATCATCTCTTCTGAAAGACGAATTAGTGGGATGTGTTAGGAATTGTCCTACTTATTTATAGTATCCAATCTCATAATCGTCTTTCTTGTAATGCTTTTTGAATAACATTTTACGCATTCTACTAGGCAGACCTTCTAGCCACCACATTAAGGCCTTTGAAACCAGAAAATTGATTTTTACTAGAACTTCTGCATTCTTTGATTAACAGGTACGAGACTACATCCATGTCGTGGACTTAGCAGATGGTCATCTTGCTGCTCTAAGGAAGCTCTTTACAACTAAGAATATAGGTATTCTCATATATTTGGGTGTTAATGAACTTGTTTTTATCAGCTAGTTTGGTTAGGCATTTAGTCTAGTATTGAAGTTGCCATGTTTGTGGATGAAGGAATCATCTTTCAATTGGGTATCTATCTTAGTATAAAATTCTTGTCTTAGGTTGTACTGCCTACAACTTGGGTACTGGACAAGGTACATCTGTGCTTGAAATGGTAGCTGCATTTGAGAAAGCATCTGGAAAGGTCATTGCTTCTTCTTCTTCTTCTTCTTCTTCTTCTTCTTCTCTCTCTCTCTCTCTCTCTCTCTCTCTCTCTCTCTCTCACACACACACACACACGGTATACTCGGTTTTGCTAAAGTCTTACTTGTTTATTTCAGAAAATTCCGTTTAAACTATGTCCAAGAAGGCCAGGAGATGCTACAGCAGTTTATGCATCTACAAAACTTGCTGCAAAAGAACTTGGTTGGAAGTATGTCATTGAATCTTTTCTATTTCCTTATTAGTTCTCGTATTTTGTGGTATTGTGTTAGTTGATATGGATCCTTCTGTCATATTTTCAGTAGCTTGGAGAACCTTTTTTTTTTTTCTTTATTAATGTTTACCTGTTAATTAACCAAGTTTCTAAAAACTATTGCAAAAGTTAGCTGTAGGAAGTACATGTCCTCCATGTTATTAATAGTTTCTCGCTATTTATATTCATCATTATAATATACCTACATTGGTTGTCTGGTGCTTTTTACAGGGCAAAATATGGCATTGCTGAGATGTGCAGGGATCAGTGGAACTGGGCAAGCAAAAATCCATGGGGATACCAGTCAAAGCCTTGAATGGGCTGGATGTATATGCACAGAACTATAGGGAAATATAAGTCAGGCCATGGAACCACATTTCGCACATTGAATCTGATCAGATATCCGTTCTTTGTTTTAGTGGAGTTTATGGCTGTTGGTACGTGTCGAAATAAAGTAGAATAGGCTAGTGCAAAAATAAAACCAGTGTTGTGAACTGAAGATTGATGATCCCAAAAGAATGGTGAGTACATCAATCTATCTTCACAATCCTATCATGTATGAAGAAATTGCTTAGTTTGGAGTTGTTAGGTCCATATAAAATACTTGTAAAATGACGAACCATGTGTTTTATTTTAGTAGATTGATATGGATGTTGGGTGACTATAATATTGTGGGTTTCTTAACTAGTAGCATTTTAGTAAGAAGTTGACTAAATCACGCCACGTACGTGGCTTATTATCATTGGAGACATTTATTATTATTAGCTATTCAAATGTGAGTACATTTTTAAAGATCCAATTTCTTTAGAAGCAAGTATGAGGAACCTTCATTGTGGAGGGAGACATATTAGATAAATGAAAGACCATATCATTGTAGTGGTTGCTTGCGAGTCAATGGCCAGTGTTTCACCAGTCGGAGGCAGTCCCTTTGGCCAGCATCCATTTCCGACGCCATCGCCTTTCTCGTTCTCAGTTGCCTCTTCGAGGTGGAGCACCCGACCTTCCATCGATCTTTCCAGTCTGTTCCTCCGGTTCTTGGCGCTTCTTTTCTCTTTCGCTTCTGCGATTGCACTTGCGGCTGCTCCTTCATCAAAGAAAACAGATGCACTGCCTTCAAACTTCACCAACTATCCCTCATTAATGTAAGCTTCAGAAGTTTTTGAAAATCAAAGTCTCCCAATTTCATTGACGAGGTATTGTTTGGTTGTTTTCGATTGTTTTCGTGCAGATACTGCTTCATCGTTGTCACTGTGGCTTGCGTTTACTCGGCTTTCCAGCTGCTGAAAGGAGTTTTTGATTTTGTCCACAGAGGCATTCTCATCTCGGACTCGCTCTCCGACTACGCTAGCTTTATTCTTGATCAGGTCAGGCTAGTGGTGATGTTGATTACTTTGTTTCTGCTTCTCCTCTCAACCATTGTAGTGAATATTGATTTGCTTCATGAATCAGTTGGTTGTGTATCTTCTCGTTTCGTCTTCTTCGGTGGCGATACCAGTGATTCAACAGATTGAACAAACTGCTCCGCTCTGGAAGGTAGCAATCGTAGCTGTTACTGCATCTTTTGGAACATTCGTTGTTCTTGCAATTTGCACTCTTTTGTCAGGTTACAAGCTCTGTAAGAGAGTTATATGGTGATGCTAGCAGCTAGCTACCTCAAATATATACCCCATATGTTGTTGAATCATCTTATTCATGCTCCACTCGACCTCTACTTCAAATTTATGTATATAGTTAGTGTTGGTTCCCAAGAACTTCAGCTCTGGAAAACTAGCACAGTAGTTGTCACAGTTTGTTCAGCGTCTGTGTTTTCTTTCAGAGATAGTTGCGCAAAACTTTTCTGTGCTTTTGCCCACAAACACACGGTTATCAAACTTTCATTGCACTTAACGATAAGCCCGAGCAATTGAGACAAAATATCGAAGAAAGTACCCTAACACTTCCTTAGTAAATTCGGCCAAGAAGACAATAGAAATACGGAATAAGAGCGATGTAGATTATAGTTTATCTGTTAGTTAATATGAACTAAAAAGTACACTTTCTCTCATCACGTGATAAAAATGTGAGTGAATCTGGCGGAGCACAATACAAAAGACGATGAATTTCGTCAACAATTTTGAATTTGAATTTGAATAAATTATTTGAGCTTCCAAAGGAGATGGAGCAAGATGCAACATTGATTATATAAACATATTTAAGTTTGGTGGATAGTTAGTTCGAGAAGGGAAGGACTACATGTTGTGTAACTCTGCCCCAAAATCAAAATAACACCGTTTTTGCAATTTCACATCTTACAACTTACAAGTGTTGTTGAGTGTATGGGCTCAATGTCGAGCCCAACCAAGACCCAATTTTGTTAGTGATTTTACGGTTACATTCTGTACCTTGGATCGATCAACGGCACATAAATGAGCAGTAGTCCACTTGCAGAACCAGACCCCACTACACAAATTATTCCAACCAGGCCCAAAACCCCTCATCAGTTCACCAGCCTAAAGCAGCTGTTTAAATGGTAACAATTTAAATAAAAATAAATTAAAAAAAGCTGGAAAAGGAAAATGAGTGATGGAAGGAGAGGAGAGAGAAGGTTCTGGAAAGGACCTCCTTCGAAGTGCTAGTAGTTGCGCATAGTGTACACAAAAACCACGTCATCTCTTTCTTCCCCTTCTCGGGCCTTCCTTTAATCCCAATCCTATCCTTTTTTTCTCTCTCTCTCTGTGCCTGCAATGGGCCCCACTGCGGGCCCTACTTTTGTTGCCCTTTTTCCGTCTTTTACTCGCCCTTTCTTTCTCGAACCCACAAATGCCCTCGCCCTTACCATACTACTCTCTTGAACCTTCTAGAAACAACAAAACCTACCTCTTTCTCTTTCTTCTCTCTTCAGTTCACACTTGAGAGATCAACCTCTGTTGCGTTTCTCTCTCCGATGCTCTTCAAGCCGTCTCTGCTCTCTACTTCGCTTTCGTGTTCTGCCGGAAATATTCTTCCTTCTTCCTCTTTTGGTTGTTAGGAAAAGTTCACCTTTCCTTCCGGAATAAACTACTCTCTTTTTCGTTTATCGTTTATTTTCCAGGTAATAATATTTTTTTTTTTTCTGTATGTTTCTCTTTTCTTCATTTCTGTGTATTGTTAATTGTGGCTTAATGAACTGAGTCAATTCATGCGTTATAATTAACTTGTCTGGCATAGTGATTACATGAGAGTGATATTATTAATTATAATTCAGTAGTTGTTATTTTCTTACGGTTTCTCGGCAACCAAACGGAACAATATTTATGTAAGCTAGCATTTCTGATTTGACGGACTCCTGTTTATTAACAATCAGACTGAGGAATTATCTATGCTGTGAAGTTTCAGTTATTCCTGGGATTCGGATCTAGCTCTGGCATCCATGGCACCATTGCCGGTTGAACAAACCGGTGATTCATGTTCCGGCGACACGCAGAGGTCGTTACCTACGCCGTTTTTGACTAAAACGTATCAACTCGTCGACGATCCGGCGGTGGACGACCTTATTTCCTGGAACGACGATGGATCAACCTTCATAGTCTGGCGACCGGCTGAGTTCGCCAGAGATTTGCTACCAAAGTACTTCAAGCACAATAATTTCTCTAGTTTTGTTCGGCAGCTAAATACTTACGTGAGTTTCAGTTTCCTTCAATTTATTTTTTTTTTCCTCGCCAGACATCAATTTTTTAATATTGATCATTTTTTGTACTTCAATTCTTTAGGGATTTCGAAAGGTTGTGCCCGATCGGTGGGAATTTGCGAACGACTGTTTCCGGAGAGGCGAGAAAAGCCTTCTCCGCGACATTCAACGCCGTAAAATTTCATCCTCAGCGGCCGCGGCCACCGTTGCAGCCGCCGCCGCAGCAACCGTAACCGTGGCGGTCGCCGCCATGCCTATTTCTCTCTCGCCGGCGAATTCCGGAGACGAGCAAGTCATCTCCTCGAACTCGTCTCCCGCGGCCGCACCAGT
>JAYMTF010005159.1:0-12000 GCA_036897485.1 Pelargonium nanum | reverse complement strand
ATTTTAACGGTTCCGTCAGTGAATTTGACGGAATGTCCTTACACGGCTCGATTTTCGAAAAAGTTTGGACTAAATTGGCTCGAACTGGATAGTTCATGGACTATTTTAAACCTTTTTCCTTAAAAAAAACATTTAGAACTATGTGAGTGTTTGTTTGTGAAGGAGTGAGTGGTGTGAGAGTGGTGAAGTTTTTGAGTCAAACAAATACAAATAGAAGAAAGGAAAGCAAAATCCCAAAAAGATTGTGATGTAGAGACTTATGCTCCTATTTTCAAGGCCTCCTCAATACAAACCAAACAAAAAAAACTTCAATTAACAAAAATAAAATAAAAAAACAGATTATGAAAATCTTCTCTTCCTGATCAATGCAACAACGTGCAGGGCTATATTTTCTCTGACTTGGGTCGTGCACTTCACGTTCAGCTGAATTTATTTATTTATTATTATTTTCTTAATTTTCCTGCAAGGCTCCAACTGATTTAAGGTATCAATTACTTGAACTCTCTTTTGTTTTGGAAATGTTAATGTTGTTTAATTTCTGGGTTTTCCTGGTATAGTTTCTTGATTCTGGTTTCAAAGCCTTGCAATTTAGCTACTGCTCTCAACCCACATTGTCACAATTTGAGCTGAAATAGTTTTTGGGGTTTTCTTATTTTCACAATTTGAGCTGTTGTTTTGATTATTTTGTGCCCAAAATCAAATGTTTAGACTTTAAGGTTTAATCTGTTTTTGTTGTCATGTCTCATTTTGCAGTTCCTTATGAAGGCTCACATTTAGTTGTTATAATTCAAGGATTTGTTGAATGGACTTTGAGGTATGTTAACATTTTTCTCATTATGAATTTGAGGTTGTTTATGTCTTTTGCTGATTGGCTTCGAATTCTCCAATTCCATGAACTGCTTCATATGTTCTTGAATCACTTGCGGGGGTTTTTTGGAATATAGAAAGATAGGAGGTTCTAGGGAATTCTGTACCAACCAAGACATGGTGGGCCAAGTGGTTAAAACACTTTGGATTCCCTCTGAGGTCTCAGGTTCGAGCCTCCTTGTCGACGGTATGGGGTGGGGTTTAGGGTGACGCTTCCTTTGGGGAGTGAGAAGCATTGTTACTTCTAATATGATGTTCCGTTGCTGATAAAAAAAAAGGGGGGGAATTCTGTACCATATTACCATTCACATATGTAATGTTTACGTCCTTGTAAATCAGTAACGATCAACTATAATTTTGCTCTAGGGTGCATGTAGATTTCAAGTATCATTTTATCCGATCCATTTGATAGTTGAGCAATTCAATCTCTAGTTACATTAGGTAAGCAGCTGGTTATATGATTGAAAATAACCACATGACCTTGCTTTCGTGACAAACAATGGACTTGTTCCAATCGTGTATTCACATTTCAGGACTGCTTTAGCAAAATATTGGTGCTAGATGCCCTCCCAAGCATTTGATCATGAATTACATATCAGATCACCGCAAGAAAGAATACGGAGGACTCAGAAACCCCAACATTACATATAACGGACATGCAATTGAAGAAGTGGTAAATAATAATGGTCAATCTGAAGGTAAGCGAAGCAGTTTTAGTTCCCGTGTTTTTCTTTACTTGACGTCAATCATTGCTGATCAAATCAGACTCTCGTATTTTCCACCAGCCAAGAAGCGAGAAATTGTGGTGGAATGGTTAAACAGTATGCTTACTGATTTAAGTCTGCCTAAAAAAGCTTCAGATGAAGAGTTACGAGCATACTTGATTGATAGTTCTGCTTTACGTCAAATTTTGAATAGGATGGGATGTGACTCAATGAATGAGGTTAGTAACCTTGTTTCGATGGACTCATACATTGAGTTGGTTGTCGGGTTTGGTGTTTTACTGTTTTTTGTTTTTGTTTTTAATTTTATTCTAGGGAGGTGATTCAGGTTCTTCGTCAGTGTCACACTCGGAAAATGTTAAAAGGTTTCTTGCAGCTATGGATAAATTTGGGTTGCCTAGGTTTGATATGAGTGATTTGGAGAAGGTATTTTTTTTATTTGTATATTGTTTACTTATAATGATTTAAGTCCACCCACGTAAAACATTGACATACATATGTTTTAATGCACGTATCATGCCAAATATTGGTCTTCGTTCATCAATTGTGTTATGCTCCTCAGCAATTTTGTCTGGTTTTTATTAATTTACTGCTCTTTGATCCCCTCTCTTTCACTGTTTTGAATTTATTGTTGCAGGGATCTATGACTCCCGTCATCGACTGCCTTTTAACACTCAGGGCACAATTTACACTAACTAATAAATTTTCCGAAAGCAAGAATGCATCTCGTGAGTTTATTTCTCCATCATCGAGAGAAGAGATGCTAAAAGTTTTGGACTCAAAATTCCGTCATACTCTGCGTAGTCCTATCATGCAAGGTATGGTCGTCCTCTCTCTCTCTCTCTCTCTCTCACTCTCTCACTCTCTCACTCTCTCACTTGACTTTAAAATGTTCTTTTGTAACTCAAATAGTTGAAGATAGTGCTTTTCTTGTTTTAATGCCTAACTCAAAGCCACCGGTTGCATTATATCAAGCAGGGCATAAATTCCACGAGGTGTTTCAACTGAAACAAGGACGCTATGCTGACATTCCGGCTGCAAAGATTTCAGAGATGATGAAACCAAACAGTTTAGATGTAAAAAAACTTTCTTCCGTGACATTCCATCAGCTTTTCAATTTCCTTGTGTGAACTTCTCCATATTACACTTATTTAATGAATCTAAGGACGTTATATATCATGTGTGCAGAACGCTCCAACACAATCACTTTTGAGTGTTGTCAATGGAATTCTAGATGAAAGCGTTGAAAGAAAGAATGGTGAAATACCTCATGTATGGCAATGGAAGGGTATATAGGTGTAAAATATAAGTATTTATGTATTTCCATCTGCATGTCTGTGAATACTAGCTACGTAGATACGTACTAGCCAATGGTGTATTTTCTGACACCATCTCTTGTTCCTCAGCGAGTGGCGTGTCTACTACGAAAAGTTGTTCAGGAGATTGAGCGCCGTATATCAACACAAGCGCAGCATCTAAAAACTGTATGCACATATTCTGAATTTGATTGTACGGTTTTTATTTGATGCTCTTTGCCAATGCTCGTAAGGAAATATGTTTGCAGCAAAATAATCTTTACAAGGCTCGCGAAGAGAAATACCAGTCGAGAATAAGAGTACTTGAAGCTCTTGCAGCTGGGAATAGTGAAGAAACCCAGGTGAAGTAAATTAAGTTTAAAGCCATTAAAAGTCGGGATACAACTGCATATTGGTACCAATAAGTGCCACTCGTTTTTTCGTTTTTGTTTTTAACGAATCACTTGTTACAGATTGTTGCGAACCAGCTTCAGAAAGTTAAGGTATAGTTCTAATCTTCTAAAGTTCATATAGTGTTCAACTTAATACATGTCTACAACATTTCATGTTCCTTGTTTCTCCATTTTATTAAAAGGAATAGTCAAAGAATCGACATTTATTGAATGCAAATCCTTTCTTCGATAACGTTTATTGACAAAACCATTTCACAGAATGTCTTCTTTTTTTTCTTTTCTCATAGATGATGGAGAAGACCAATACGGAAGAGAAGAGAAAAGCGGAAGATGAGGATGTAGCTAGATTGATGAAAGAGAAGGATCAGTACAATGTTGAGATATCGTCATTGAAGCAAGACCTGGAATTGGCCAAAAAGACTTACGAGCTGCAACGTTTGCAAGGGGAAACAAAAGTTAAGGATCAATACAACCTTGAGATTTCATCATTGAAGCAAGAACTAGAAATAGCCAGAAAGACCTTTGAGCTGCAACGTTTGCAAATGGAAGCACACATTAGGGATCAATACAGCCTAGAAATTTCATCATTGAAGCAAGAATTGGAGATATCGAAAAAAACATATGAAATGAAGTGTCAGCAAATGGGAACACATGCTTACAATCAATGTGAACACGATCTCGAAATTTCTTCCCTGAAGAAAGAATTGGAAATGGCCAAAAAGAACTACGAGATGAAATGTTCTGAAATGGAAAAACAAGCCAAGAATCATAATGATCCTGAAATTTCATTTCCGGAACAAGAGTTGGAAGTAGCCAAAAAGAAGTATGAAATGAAATGTTTGGAAATGGAAACACAGGCTACGGATCAAAACAATATGGAAATTTCATTACGGATGCAAGAGTTGGAAACTGCCAAGAAGAAGTATGAAACGCAATGTCTGGGAAAGGAAACACATGCTACAGATCAATGCAGTCTGGAAATTTCATCATTGAAGCAAGAATTGGAAACCGCCAAAAAGAAGTACGAAATGCAATGTTTGGAGATGGAAACACGGGCTAAGGATCAATACAGTCTGGAAATTTCATTACTGAAGCAAGAATTGGAAACTGCCAAGAAGAAGTATGAAATGCAATGTTTGGGAAAGGAAACACAGGCTACGGATCAATACAGTCTGGAAATTTCATCGTTAAAGCAAGAATTGGAAACCGCCAAAAAGAAGTATGAAGTGCAATGTTTGGAGATGGAAACACGGGCTAAGGATCAATACAGTCTGGAAATTTCATCATTGAAGCAAGAATTGGAAACTGCCGAAAAGAAGTATGAAATGCAATGTTTGGAGATGGAAACACGGTCTAAGGATCAATACAGTCTGGAAATTTTATCATTGAAGCAAGAATTGGAAACTGCCAAGAAGTATGAAATGAAATGTTTGGAAATGGAAACACGGGCTAAGGATCAATACGGTCAGGAAGTTTCATCACTGAAGCAAGAATTGGAGAATGCCAAAAAGAATTATGAAATGCAATGTTTGCAAATTGAATCACAAGCTAAGGGTGTCGAAGCAGAGCTTGAGAAGATAGTTAAGGAACTTGAGCGGAACTTAGAGGATTCAAGGAATAACGTGAGGGAGCATGAGGAGAAAGTTAGCAACCTTGAGCGGAACTTAAAAGCTTCAAGGAATAGTGTGAGGAAGCACGAGGAGAAAGTTAGCAACCTTGAGCGGAACTTAGAAGATTCAAGGAATAGTGTGAGGGAGCATGAGGAGAAAGTTTGCAACCTTGAGCGCAGTTTAGAATATGCAAGAAACAAGGTGAGAGAGCTTGAAGCAGATGTTGCTACTACATTAATGAGGTCGAACAAGAAAGAGCGTATCTATCAAGGTTTTGTGGATTCCCAATTCTATGCACTTCAGGTAAGCTTTTATTAATAAATGGTACACAGTGATAACACTGCATATTTTTTACCGAATCTGTGAAAATTTGCAGGAATTAAGGTCTTTTGGAGGGTCCATCAAGCAAGAAGTTTTGAGATCACGAAGCAGCTATTCAGAGGAACTCAATCGCATAGGTAAGGTTTACTTAAATCTTAAAACAGTTTCAATTCAATTTTCCCGTGGTAAAATCTCAATAATTAACTGTTATGCTTAGGCCCAAAGCTTAAAGCACTGGCACATGCAGCTGAGAATTATCATGAAGTTCTTGCTGAAAACCGGAGACTGTTCAACGAAGTTCAGGATTTAAAAGGTGCTACTACATAATTTCATAATGACTTGGATGTACATGGTGCTCATGGCTTAAATATTATTTTACAGGAAATATTAGAGTGTTCTGTCGTGTAAGGCCATTTCTACCTGGGCAGGCGGGAAAACAGACGATTATAGAACATGTTGGTGATAATGGAGAGTTGGTTATTGCAAACCCCTCCAAGCAAGGGAAGGACGGACTACGGAGCTTCAAGTTCAACAAGATCTTCGGTCCAAAATCCACTCAAGGTTTTGTTTACTTTTTATTGATATTTCTTAAATGTTTCATAACTCTTTCAATACCGCTCTTAAATTGTTTTCTCTTTTCAATTCTGGCAGCGGAAGTGTATGCTGAGACCCAACCGTTTGTACGATCTGTGCTTGATGGATTTAATGCATGCATATTTGCTTATGGTCAAACCGGGTCGGGGAAAACTCACACCATGGTATGAAGTCTATTTACACCTCAGGCTTCATGATATTATCTCAGTACATTACAAACAAAGTTTATACCTTTTTTTTTTTTGGCAGAGTGGTCCGAAGGGAGCAACTAAGGAAGAATGGGGGGTCAACTATCGAGCGCTAGATGACCTTTTCACCATATCTCAGAATCGAAAAGGCTCCATCAAGTATGAAGTTGGTGTTCAAATGGTTGAAATTTATAATGAACAAGTACGAGACTTGCTATCAAGTGACGGGTCCCAAAAGAAATATCCTTTTAAATTGTAATTAGTTGCATCTAGTGTAGTAGTGAGACATGCATTGACTCAATCACCTTAGAAAATCCTTTCGTTTTTTACCAATTTCTCTCTTGACGGTTAGGCTTCTTTCGAATTCCAATTTTACTTCATCTGTTCTTCCTTTCTCAACAATATAATCTTTGAAACATTGTAGGTTTCTTTCGAATTGTTTATGGTGTGATGCTCTTTTGTTTTCCTTAACTTGCACACAATTGGGATTGTAACAACCCCCCAACCCAACGGGTTATCTGTTCCCGATGCTACCCTGAAAACTGTCAGCTCAACATCGGACGTAATGGTACTAATGGATGTTGGACTCAAGAACAGATCAGTCAGCGCCACTGCCATGAACGAAAGAAGTAGTCGCTCTCACAGGTTCTTCTCTCCGAAAACTTTTTTGACCAGAATGTAAATACATATATGTTTGTGGTGTGTCAAGATTTTCATTCTAGATGTACGCACACAGCATAGTGACCATTCACGTTCGTGGCACGGATCTGAAGACTGGTGCTGCATTGCGTGGTAGTCTTCATTTAGTAGATCTTGCAGGGAGTGAAAGGGTAGATCGGTCTGAGGTCACCGGGGATAGGCTTAAGGAAGCACAACATATAAACAAATCGCTAGCAGCTCTTGGAGACGTCATCTTTGCCCTTTCACAGAAGAGTACTCATGTGCCATACAGAAACAGCAAGCTTACTCAACTCCTTCAAAGCTCGTTGGGTACGTATTATAATTTGAATAAGCTACCACTACAAAAAGAACTCGCGATCTGTGACAAAAATGTGTATTTGTGACGGAAAATATGAAGTCTATCACAATTTGTAACGAAACTGTGATGGAAAATTTTCTCTCACAGATTTCCGTCACAGTTTGTAACTTTTTTTGTAGTGTGTTAAATTGGTTGTATCAAAGAAGATGATGTTAAGTGGTTGATATGGTACACGCACGCAGGTGGACAAGCGAAGACCCTTATGTTTGTGCAGGTTAATCCCGATTCAGTGTCGTACACAGAAAGTTTAAGTACGCTGAAGTTTGCAGAGAGGGTGTCGGGGGTGGAGCTAGGCGCTGCAAAGAGCAGTAAAGATGCCAAGGGGGATGTCAAGGAATTGATGGATCAGGTGGCGGTTCGTTTCCTCTTCTTGTTCTCGTGTCTTTATTGCTCGTTTTTTCGATTTGTGGATGATATATTATTGAAATGCTGTGTGATCCTTCAGGTTGCATCTCTGAAAGACACCATTTCTAGAAAAGATGAAGAGATCGAGCAGCTGCAGTTACTGAAAGATCTTAAAAAAGGCGTTCGTTAAGTTGTATAGACATTTTTCTAAAGAATTTGTGACTGAGGGAATAGAAGGAGAAGAAGAAGAAGAAGCACAATGTGTGTATGTAGATCTAAATGTAAGTTGACAACATTGTAATTAGAGGTAGTTTATAGTCATTTTGAATTCAATCAAATTTGTTTGGATACTCATATTCTGAATTCCTGATGCGCAGAAAATATATGGGTTCATTGTGCCATAAATCACACACAAAATAAATCTCAAACCATTTGTAATTATTTGTAATATTGCTTTTGATTTATATTAATTTCATATGTACCATATAATACATGAGTTAAATCAATACAAATTTAGGCCTTTTTCTCATTTAGGTAAGTATTTCAAAATAATTCATGTATGATATGTTTTTTTTAATGCAAAAACCATTAATTCAAATTGAACGATAACAAAGACGATGTAAAACTGGGGGCTTGAAAATCAACGCACCCAGACAAATCTGACAAAAAAAAATCGGAAACCTAACTAATTTTTGGGTCACTCGGTTCACAGACCAACCCCAAAAATAAAAAATAATAAAAAAATTGACGCTACCAAACTGAGCCCCAATGGCTAAACCATCTGCAATGAAATCCTAGATTGGTAATGAAGAGGTTGATTGAATATTCATCCTTCAAATCTAAGAGAGTGAGTATACTTTCAAATTCTTCATAATACTCTTCCGTTGTCCAATTTTGTTTCAAGTAGGCCAAGTGTCACAGATTGAATATGCATGACAAAAAATCTGTTAGAACAGTGAAAGAACAATACATACGGATGTATAATTATTCAGAAGGTTCTGTACAACTCGAGAAAATAAAAGACTTGCATATGCATGTGATTGTCATGTGCAAAATGAATAGCATTCACATCCAAAATTTTCAAGGTTCGACCCAAATATTTGTCCTACATTTGTGAGAGGTTCTAGAGGTTTGGAGAACTTATGATTTTAATTGTCTTATGAGAATTCTAGATTTGAATAAAATAGTTCCTACTTTCATATAATTGGTAGTACTTTAGAGACCCCCACAACCCAATCTATTAGGAACCCAGCTGCTCAAAAGATATTGCATGCACAAAATAAAGAGGTATGTGAAATAAATTCAAGTGTATGAATACATTAAATAATGATTTAGATTAATTATAGAATTTAAAATGAAATGTTGCAAAAATCTAGTATAAAGATTAAGAGTACAATAACAAGACAAAATTGACTCATTTATTTAATATCCCATTACTCTATGAATACATTCTATAAATTTCAAAAGAGGATACAAGCAAAGCAGCACAACAATGAAGAAGAAACAAAAAGTAGTTGCCACTATTGGCTTTTCATCAACTGATAGAGATATTGTAGTGTAGGCCCTGCAAAAATCTGCTTCATCCTATAATGGAAAGCAATGCTAAAAAAGCCAAGTTACCAGGAAGGAGATACTCTCTTGTACTCATTTCTCTTTCTTAGCAAATGACTCTCCTTTATACTCACTCCCACTAGTGACCACAAAACCTGCTCCAACCTGAATAAGAACACAATCTTTATACAAGAGAACGAACGGGACCAATCCCTAAACTTGGACACCCATTTCCAAATTTTAGATAGAGCTTACCTGGCAATCTTTCAATACGGCGCGCTCTTGGAGCTGAGCATTGCTGCAAATCACAGAATTATGTATCGCACATCCATCCCCAATGGTTACATGATCCATAACAATTGAGTTAAAGACCTGAGCATGAGAATGGACAGATTATAAGTTGAAAAAATCACCTCACTTTAACATTTTATTTTCTCAACTGCATGAAAGACGGGATTAAAAAGGGCAATAGCACTAAGCAAGCATTTGGATTTTAAAAATAGAATGGGAATGAGATTCTCAATATTAATGTTTGGATTAAGACTTTTGGTCATGAAAATGACTCTGGAATGGGAATGAGCTTGATTCCCATTCCATCCCCAATAAATTTATTCAGGTGCTACCCGAGTACATTTGTGTATTTTCCACACATTTTGTTTGTAAACAGGCTGATGATACCACTTGTCGAATATATAAGATCTTACCTTGACATTTGAGCCTATCCGACAATGCCGGCCAATAACAGAACGTTTTACACTACATTTGTCACCCATTTGTGTACCTTCACCAAGCATACAGTTTGGTCCGACCTAGAACAACCAGATGAGATTCAACATAGCATAAAAAGACATGAAAATAAAATCCAGTAAAAGAATGGTTGTTAACTTGGTTAAGCGTATTGTTAATCAGACAAGTAAACAAGCAGCTCCATAAGATTATGCTTATTAAGTGTCACTCACAGTAGTTTTTGACCCGAGCTCTGCTGCAGGATGAATAATGTTGTTAGCAGCAGAGAAAGAATATCCTGACAGATGACTTGCATCTCCAATGACCTGCACACAGATATGTCAACATATAATTATAGAAAAATAAGAAAATTATGATGTTAGAAGCTGAAGAGTGCATTATAAAAGATCCAAACATGAAATAAAAGTAAGAAAGAAAATGATCTCACATCTCGATTGATGTCACAGAATGCTTGGATGGAATTTAAGCGCACACAGTACTTGCTGTTGCTGGCAATATAAGCACAGCATTTATGGGTTCTTCTGACCGGCATAGAACCCTTCGAACTCAACGCATAGATTTCATGAAAACTTGGGATAGATGAATTAGCTAGAATTTGAGACTGCAAAACTTGGGTGTTATGGTGTCCGGCCTTGTCATTTCCATTTTCTTCTGCTTGCGGCGTACCAATAGAAGATACTTCTGATCTCTTAAGTTTACCAAATAACAAACTATTTAGAAAGCTGATGAAAAATATACAAGACAAAGATAACCTGATTAACAGAGACCATGTATATCTTACCAGCTGACTACGGACAAGATAAGGCAATACATCATGTTGTATGTTTTGAAATGTATCCTTCTGAACAAGAACCTCTTGCAGAACTGATCTGAAACAGTGTGGAAAAAAAGAAACAGTCAAGGATAGAGCACATGCAACCTGCAAATTGTAGGGTAAAGATTGGTTGAAAGCTAAAAAAAACAAAACAAAATGCCAAACCTCTTGAATGCATATAAATGAGCATCCATGAGATCAACTTGAATTTCCATCTACACAGGGTAAAACAGAAAAGCTCAGTAAGACAAATTGGAAACTTATTTTACAACTTGAAAGTATCACAAGACTTCCAACTTCAGCAGTCATCCTTAAAAAAAAAAAAAAAAAAAAAACTGCTTGCTATGAATTCTTTTGCAAAACTAATTGGAATCCTCTACTCACATTCTCCTTTTTTCCAACCCATACAATATAGTGCCATATTCCCAGTTAAGGCTTGCACTACCATGTCTTTTCTTATTATTTCAGAAAGCATGTGTGAAACATTAATTCAGAAGAAAAATCATAATAATATATGTTCAAGATTTAGATTGTTGCATTAAACCATTCAAATTAACTTAATAGCTGAGCGTTTTTTATTTCTTGGGCAGGAAAAAAAAATTGACCATCTCAGGCAGCTATTAGAAAAGCTATTGCAAGGCATGGAAGCTTGTGGTACAAGTCAATGATGATGTAATAATTCAAGTTTGCTATATATACCAGTTTCCAATTACTAAATGTCTACCAGTAAATGGATATACCGAAATTCATTACCTGGCCAACAGCACGGAGTATACTCTTCTGAATCCGAATATCTTTTTCAACTTCAGCCCCTATTGTAGTATAAG
The DNA here is from genome assembly GCA_036897485.1 of Pelargonium nanum. Lineage (NCBI taxonomy): Eukaryota > Viridiplantae > Streptophyta > Magnoliopsida > Geraniales > Geraniaceae > Pelargonium > Pelargonium nanum. The sequence continues at coordinate 667 of JAYMTF010005159.1, read as the reverse complement.
ATATTATATCAGGACAACTATAACGGGCGTAGAAACAATATCAAACAAGGATATTACCTGTTGCTACATGTAATAAAAATTGTTTGGTAGGATCCAGCCCTATAATGTTGTAGCGTCCTGGTTTCTTGGCTTTGTCCTTTCCAACAGAAGACCCTGATTCGGCAGGTCCACTAACAGGAGCTGAGCACAGCATTGCAGTCACCGCAGCATCATGCCGTCTATGAGCAGCCGCAACTGCACCAGGAGGAACATCAGTAACAAGATCTCCACTCACAACCTGTAAAAGTATGAGAAATAACAAGCTTTAGATGAGGAACAATCTAGGACTCAAACACTTCATGACATGGTGCTAACCAAAATGTCATTTGCAGTGAGGTGGTGGGCAATGGCCCGAAGAGCACCAGCTGTTCCAATATCCTCGGAGACTGCAGCAACCTGCAATGTGACAGAAATAATCATTTACAAGGACAGTTTAGTTAGGAACAGGAAACATACCAAAAACTCAATACATTGAGATTGTCATAAAATTACATATTTTCATAGTAGGCAATGATTTGAAACAATTTGGGACAAATGAGCAATGAAGTATGTATAGAGGAGATTATACAAATGAGAGGCAGAAAGCAGTATTCACTACCACTCAATCAAGAGGTGCCCACACACAAAT
>JAYMTF010005158.1:0-12001 GCA_036897485.1 Pelargonium nanum | reverse complement strand
ATGGAATTGTCAGATCCAAAAGCCATGTAGTAGTGTTACCAAACAAGCCCTTAGTGCTGACTTCAGAATTTGAGCCGACAAATCAAATTCGGGTCGGACTCGTATTGGTAAAACTTAACTCGAATCCGTCGGCATCAACCACCGTCCATCTCTTTCAGCATTTGCCGGAATTATTTCGGCCACACTCAAGCATTGGATAGCCTAACAAAAATTCATTAAAGGAGTCAATGTAACTCCGACGTCCCCACCTCACGATCCAGCGATCCTCCGATGTTACCATGCATCCTGCCACTGTTAGATTGTTATTCAAACATCTCGGGTAGATGACTCTCATTTATGATATATATGATTCTGAGAATCACATATTCCATCAGTTACCATTCACGTCATCTTCAAATATTGATCTTTTTCTAATATATTTTTTGGTGTTTTCAATATTTATATTTTCTCTCATATTTCATTTGAGTTATTTGATGCTCATTTTACTTGTATTTTATTTTTCAACATTTATATAAGTGAAGTACTGCTTGCTATAAAAAAAAATTGACTTAAAAGTATGGGTAGTACTCATAAACCCTATGTACATGAAAAGGAAATTGATATTGAATATATATAGTAGTAAGTAGTAACTGATGTGGACTGGTTTGGTCACCCACTGAGAGATGAGAGTATTGATAGAGTTGATTTAGGGCATATCTAACATATTTCAGTTTGTTATTTAGTTCAGTCAAATTGGGCCATCTGTTTTACGTGGGCCCTCATACCAGAAAAGGCCTCATTTATTTATTTTAAATGTGAAACGGGTGGAGCGTTGGCCTTGGCCGCATAGCCGTTATATCATATACTCCCATTTATTTATTTTGTTTGTTCAAAATTAATCATTTTTTTGAGATTTTTTCAATACATTCACCAAGAAAATCAAGTAGAAAATGTTTCATTACAACTTTGTGCATCGTAGATACAAATTAGCTCACGAACTTGTTCAAATGTTTGGTTTTCATGTAAAACAATTTATGAGACAAGATTATCTTTTTACTGCTTTTTGTTTATTAGATTTACTTTAATAAAAAAAATCTGATTTTAAAAAATTGTAAACTATAGTGACATCAAATCATGATGCGCGTGTCTGTGTGAAAACTATTATAATCTGAAATGATGATGTGTGCATACAAAATCTTAATTAGATGCTAAACTAAAAAAAATGTGAAGCACAAAAACATTTAAGCCTTAATTCTATGATAAATCACATACTCATTATTTTTTTCCTACCATCATAAAGTTAGGAATTAAAGAAATGACACGCAATAATAGAAAGCATAAATCTATGGTCCTCACGCTGTCGATAAATATGAATACAGCACCCAGTCCAGTCACGCACCGCGTTGGACTTCTGTTCATTACACGTGTCAATTTCTCATTATTTAATTAAATTTATTTAAAAAATATTCCACTTCTTCAATTTTAAACTCTCCATTACTTGACCTGTAACCACTTCTCTTCTTCTTCTTCTTCTTCAACTTCTCTATCTCTCTCTGCAACACAACACAGCACAGCACAAAAGCAAAAAGCAATTCTCTCACAAGAAAAGAACAATTTTTTATTTTTTTATTGTTTTAGCAGTGAATTGCGACACTTCACCATCCATGGCTTCCTTCAAACCCAAGCAAGAATAACCATCCATTTCTCTTCCATTTCCTGTTTTGCCCTTCACAAAAAGTGAAGCTGTGGCACTGAAACAGAGGAGAAAGTGGTCCATCCCAAAAAGGAATTTCCTTTTTCTCTTTCAATTTTTGGGCTTTTTATTTATTTTTTGATTTTTTTTCTAGTTTTCAGTTTACAATTACACTCCCACACTCAAAAACCATGTCTCGGATCGTCAGAGACAGAGGAGCTGTGCCTCTCCAACCCTCCATGGCCGATTCTATTGAGGACCTACCGTCGCCGTTCGGCGATTCCGCCCCGAATCTGTCGGATTCGGAGCTCCGGCAGACGGCGTACGAGATCCTCGTCGCGGCGTGCCGGACCGGCGGCGGGAGGCCGCTGACGTACATCCCGCAGTCCGAGAGGTCCGATCGGGGTCCGGTTGCGGCGGCGACGCCCTCGCCGTCGCTGCAGAGGTCGCTGACGTCGGCGGCGGCGAGCAAGGTGAAGAAGGCTCTGGGGTTGAAGCCGTCGGCTTCGATGAAGAGGAAGGGAAGTGACTCGTCGGCGAGTAATGGGAGAGTGAGGAGGCCGGTGACGACCGGAGAGCTGATCAGGGTTCAGATGGGGGTCTCGGAGCAGGCCGATTCCAGGATTCGGAGAGCCCTGTTGCGGGTCGCTGCTGGACAGGTTTGATTCCTTCATTTTCTGATTTGGGTCTGTTTGGATGATGAGAAAGTTGGGTAACAGGAAAATAGTAGTTCCATTCTTCATTGCAGAATTGAAATGACAAACTCAATTGAAGACTTTGTTAGATCATTGTGTTTGGTCTTTACTAGTTTTGTTTGGTTGCTGAGAAAATTGATTATTAATGCTTTAAGCTCTGGTGGATTCCTATCTGTTTGTTTCAGTAGGTCAGTCTGATGTTTTATTATTTGATAAATGAGAAATTTGAATTTGACTGAGCCAAGAGCTGCATTTGTTTATTTCTTTCAATGACATCATACCCATTTTTCTATAGTTTATTTGATTTGATTTGTCCTATTTACCTTTTGTTTGATATATGTTTTGGTTCTAAATTTTATGTTTTCTTGCCAAATTTTTTTATGCATTGTCTTCAGTTTATAGTTACTGGTACTTAGTTGTTCATTTTTAGGCTATGTGATCCATCAATTTCTGGTTCTTGTGTACTTAGTGCTGTTAATGAATGGCTGTCTGTCCCTGCATTTTGTATCAGCTTGGAAGACGCATAGAGTCGATAGTTCTACCACTTGAGCTATTACAGCAGTTCAAGAGTAATGACTTCCCCAGCCCGCAAGAGTGTGAAAATTGGCAGAAAAGAAACTTGAAGGTTCTTGAAGCTGGACTCCTTTTGCATCCTTACCTGCCACTAGACAAAACAGATGGCGCCCCACAGCGACTCCGGGAAAGTATTCGTGGGGCTATTGAGAAACCTGTAGAAATGGGAAGGAACAGTGAATCAATGCAAGTACTCCGGAATACTGTTATGTCACTTGCATGTAGATCAACTAATGGGTCTTCCCCTGAGATATGTCACTGGGCTGATGGATTTCCATTCAATCTAAGAATCTATCAATTGCTTCTAGAAGCTTGCTTTGATGTTAACGAAGAAACATCTGTGATTGAAGAGGTTGATGAAGTTCTAGAATTCATAAAGAAGACGTGGACAATCCTTGGGATGAACCAGATGCTGCATAATATTTGTTTCTCATGGGTTTTGTTTCTGCGCTATGTTACGACAGGTCAAGTAGAAAATGACTTGCTGTTTGCTGCCGGCAATCTACTGTTGGAAGTTGAAAAGGATTCGAAGGCTACAACAGATCCACTTTACTCGAAAATATTGAGTTCTGTGTTGAGTTCAATGTTAGGGTGGGCGGAAAAAAGGCTTCTTGCTTATCGTGATACTTTTCATAGTGGTAATATTGAGACAATGCAGAGTATTGTTTCTCTTGCGGTTGTAGCAGCAAAGATGTTGGTAGAAGATATCTCTCATGAGTATCATAGGAAAAGGAAAGATGTTGATATAGCTCGTGAGAGGGTTGATACTTACATACGATCGTCACTCCGGACTGCTTTTGCTCAGGCAAGTTTCACTGTTTTAGCAATGTGTCTTTATGTATTAATAAGTGCTAAAAACTTAAAATATTTGAAGAGATGTCCTCCAACTTTGCAATGCTGAATACTAAACTGTTTACATTTGTCCTTCAATCTTGATCATTTCAGTTCTAACTTCTAAGCCTACTTTTGATATTCAATTCTAAAAGGCACTCACTAGATGATTTTGTTTTTAATGTTGAACTTAAATCTGTGGGATATATTTTGTTTCTTTGAAAAAAGCCGGATTATTTGCAAATTTCCTTACTGTAACAAATCCTGCTTTTTTTTCTTCGTGTATGATCTATAGAGTTCAAGAAAGTAGTCTTACTCCTTCAATTCTGTGTAAGCTTCCGTTCTCTTTTGGTTGGGTATATTCCCTGACTTTTTATTAATTTACTCTAACTTGTCATTGTTTTTAGTTGCTTGACCTTACTGAGAAGTTTCCTGATTCCCTAATCTTGACTTTCTTGCTTTTACATTTTAATATAAAAAATTTCAACAATAATCCTGTAGAACTGAATAAGTACTTATTGATAGCATGCAGTTTATGTCTCGTGTGAGTGATAGTTTCTTTTGTCTTTGACTTAGAAGATAGATCTTTGATATACTTATCACTTTCAAATTATTTATCTTATCCAGATTATGCTTAAATACGACTATATTTTACTCAGTGATTTGTGTATTTCAAATAAAAAACATGACATAAATTTCTGTTTCAATATCTCAAAACAGATAATAGAGAAGGTGAGCTCAAGCAAGCGTTTATCTAGAAACCAGCAAAATCACCTCCCTTCACTTGCTTTACTCGCACAAGATATCAGTGAATTGGCTATTAACGAGAAAGCCATATTTAGTCCAGTCCTGAAGAGATGGCACCCTCTTGCAGCAGGAGTGGCTGTTGCCACCCTTCACGCTAATTATGCAATTGAACTAAAGCAATATGTTTCTGGTATTAGTGAGTTGACACCTGATGCCATACAAGTTCTGAGGGCTGCTGACGTATTAGAGAAAGATCTCGTGCAGATTGCAGTCCAAGATTCAGTGGACAGCGAGGATGGTGGGAAATCAGTAATAAGGGAGATGCCTCCTTTTGAGGCTGAAGCTATGATTGCCAATCTGGTGAAGTCGTGGATAAAGACCAGAGTGGACAGGCTAAAGGAATGGCTCGACAGAAATCTGCAACAAGAGGTATGTAATGGATAGGTGATTCACGTAGTACCTCATGTCCGAATTCAAAATGAATTAATGTTAACCAAGATCTAAGTGGGCTGACTGTGACCCTAATTATTACACATGTACAATTGCACCTGATATTCAAGATAGTAAATTTAGGAGGTGATTGGGACCCCCAGCATTTTGGTCCACTTGATATGACTTAATTAAACATGCATGTTTTTAGTGGGGTAAGACAATCCCATACTCAAGCAAAAGAATTTTGATATTGAGAAACTGGGTATGCCTCATTGTTTTATTTACTCGTCTGTCTATCAGTGGTTCTCCGCATTTTTCCTGAAGCAGGGCTGAGCGTGATTTTTTTTTTTTTTTTTTTTTTAAAATTGAGCTACACAACAGGGGGCAGCTCTCCCCTTTTAACCAAAACCCCACCCCACCCGACGCAATGAGATTCGAACCCACGACCTCCTACATAGAGATGTGTGTCTTGACCATTGCGCCACCCCTAGGGGGCGCTGAGCGTGATTTAGGTTGTTATTCTTTTCAATTTTCTCAGATTATGATTTAGAGTTGTAATTGTAGCACTATCCATTTTATTCATATCTTTAGGCTTTATAGATACATAAAATATCAGAGTTAAGAAATGATAGAAATCTGAATGCGGTTCAACATGACAGAAGCCTGCAATTGTAGGTCCAGGTGTTGGTTGGCTTGTAGTCATATTCACATCTCATTCACTTACATGAGACCATTGTAGAAAGATATTGTGAAATGATGTTCCAAAGGACTTTGTATTAGTCGTAACTGGATTTCATGTTCTAACTTTCCTTCATTTAGGTATGGAATCCACGGGCAAATAAAGAGCAGTTTGCTCCTTCCGCTGTTGAAGTTCTTCGAATCATTGATGAGACATTGGAAGCATTCTTCCTGTTACCAATTCCGTTGCATGCAGTTTTGCTTCCCGAATTGATGACTGCTCTTGACAAATGTCTTCAGAACTACATATTAAAGGCAAAATCTGGTTGTGGTAAGTCTTGCATAGCCCGGTACTGAGAGACTTGTGCTATGATAACTAATTGAGTTTGATGATAACTGTAAGTCTTTTTTTTTTTCCACTTGCAGGAACAAGAACTAGTTACATGCCCACGATGCCTGCTTTGACTAGATGTACAACAGGATCAAAATTTCGTAGTGTATTTAAAAAGAAGGAAAAATCATATGTAGCGCAGAGGAAATCCCAAACTGGTACCGCAAATGGAGATGACTCCTTTGGGGTGCCCCAGTTATGTGTTCGTATCAATACTTTTCATCATATCCGAACTCAATTGGAAGTTTTGGAGAAGAGGACAATTACCCAACTTAGAAGTGCCGAGTCCACACGTGTCGATGATATTGCAAATGGCACGGGGAAGAAGTTTGAGCTCTCAGCAGCTGCTTGTTTGGAAGGTATCCAACAACTCTGCGAGGTAACAGCATACAGGATCATCTTCCATGATCTAAATCATGTTCTTTGGGATGGCTTATACGTCGGCGAAACATCATCATCAAGGATTGAACATTTTCTTCAGGAGCTTGAGCAATATTTGGAGATTCTTGCAACTACCGTACACGATAGAGTCAGAACACGTCTTATATCTGACGTAATGAAAGCTTCTTTTGAAGGGTTTCTGTTAGTTCTGCTTGCCGGAGGCCCTTCTCGCGCTTTCTCTAAGCATGATTCGGCAATAATCGAGGAGGATTTTAAGTTTCTCACAGATCTGTTCTGGTCCAATGGGGACGGATTACCAGCCGATCTAATAAGTAAGTGTTCGGTGACAGTTAGAAATGTCCTTCCCTTGTTGTCTACAGATACAGAGAGCCTCATCGAGCAATTCAGAAGTGCAATTGTGGAGAGTTACGGCGCTTCTGCAAAATCAAGGCTTCCATTGCCTTCAACTTCCGGGCAATGGAATCCTAACGAACCCAACACTTTACTACGCGTGTTGTGTTACCGGAATGATGAGATGGCTGCTAAATTCCTCAAGAAGACCTACCACTTGCCCAAGAAACTGTAGTTTATATAGTATTCTACAGAGGCTTGTACAGTAAATTTCTTAACGAGTTGCTGCGTCCCGCTGTCCAATGTTCGGGCCTTCTGGGGATTTCATGATCGGTTTTTAACTCTTTATGTTCTTAGATGTAGCCTTCCGGGAAGAAGGGTTTAGGAGATATGATAGTAACAGACGTAGGCTTGATAATTTATTCGATAGTTACAGGTATTTGGTTTCTTAGTTTGAGCAATTTGAATCAGGCGAGTTTTTTTTTTTTTTTCTGTCATTCGAGTGATTGATAGCATTTGTACAATAACTATGAGATGTGAAATTGATGATCCTGAAAGAATCTGGCTTGGATTGTATGTAATTCTAGTCTTTTGCTGTTTTGCATTTGACAAAATACTCAAGAATTTGCAACATTTTTAACCAAAACTCCGTAGTATAATTAGACATTAGCAGAAACCTAATATAACCAATCAAAATTTCATGTTCTTCATATAATGTTGGAGGGTGTTCCATTTCTGCAATGAAAAAACTATGCTTTGCACGAACATCCTTCTCCGGTCTCCATAAATTTTGCGTACATTACGTGCATGGATATTATAACTGACCTTTCTCATTTGCCTACAAAACTGTTTTTCATTGCCATGGATTCTTTTTGCTTCCATTTCTTTTTGAGTTCACTGAAGAGCTTGCTTTCTGCCAATAAAGTTGCATTCGGTCAGACACGCTACCCCTAAGGCTTATGAGCAGTTTACAGATTATTTCGAATGATAAAGCATAGTACATACCGATTTTGATTTCTTTGTCTTTCCGCGAATCCTGTTCTTCGGAGGTTTCAGTTTGTATATCCGAACCATCCAATGGTGAGTTGTGAAAACCTAAAACCATTGACAGAGTTATTCAGAGTTATTCAGTACCAAAATGGGAACGCGGTACATTAAAAGATGTTAGAGTTTGGAGTTGGGGTAGACTTTCTTGGAACCCTCAATTCAGATCGTGTAAATTTTGTTCGGAATAAATATAAATATGTACTAAAATATTTTTCATTTTGTAATTACATAACTAATTGAATCATTCTTAATCTTACAACATGAAAAAGATTTCCGCTTCGTTGGTGTTCCACTTTCTAGAACGAGACGTTCCAGAACAGAGATCGATACTCAGCGTTTTCTGGAAGTTAAAATTTCTAACATGATGACTGAACTCACAATCGAATGATAAAAGTACTGCTAAACATAACAAGAGAAGGGAAAGATAAACGAATTGGTAGAAGATAGTGTTTTGTCCAAAATTCAAAACTTATCCACACATACAGTGTCATGGATTTGTAATATGTCAACTGCTAACAAAATATAATTATGAACTGGTAGGAAGCAGCTAATTTTCAAAACCAAATCATGTTCCGACAATGAAGTATATTGTAAAGTATGTCATTATTAAGCAATTTTTGCTAAGTACTTGATACTTAAAATAAACTTACCTCATCAAAATAGTGGAGTTTGAAATATTTCTTCCCGATTTCAGTTCGTCTCACTTTGTCAAACCCTTTACCATCTGTCTCCACAAACCTTCAGAAAAAGAAACCAAAATGAGTTGAGAACTCTAAGAGCCAAAAGTAGCAGGGTCCTTCAAATAAAAATAATTGACTTTGTAATAAGGAGCAGACCTGTAATATGAAAGTTTGTACATAAGGCAATTAAGCATAGTTGGAGTGGCCTGGGAATCGATTCGATACTGACCATCTCTCTTTAGACAAAAAGAAAAGATACTCTCTGTTAAAGTTTTGTAACATCGATAACCCAATTTTTATCTCTAAGCTCAATAAAATCGGCACTGCTAGAAACAACTTACTAGGTAATCAGGTTCCTTGATATGAGGGAAAACACCCCCTCCTATACGAACCATCCATAAGAATTTATTGATATCATCACTTGGATAGCCAACAACTCCTAAATGATGAGGAAACACATCAGAATAAGCATTTCTTTATCGAAGATGGATGGAGTACGAGAAGGAAACCAACCTCCGAATACAACAAGAACATACTTCACATCCAAGGAGGTAAATATTTCCCAAGCTGCCTTTTCAGGAGAGGACATAGCAGTACCCACAGTGGCAATATGAGTGTTGTTCCACGTGTTATTGTCAACAATGACTGTGCGGTTAGCCATGGCTGTAGTTTGGTAGCCATAGTCCCACCATGATGCAACCTGCACAAAGTTTTTATTATGCACTGTCCCATATTCTAATTGGAAAATGCCATATCAACTGATCATAAGTTCTTAGAAGACACGATAAGGTGTGATATGATGCTATCGCATTCTGCAAATATCAAAAACCCTTTTGCAATCTACTTGATCCATGAAGAAGGAGCTAGTACTAGTAGTCTAATTAAATCAAATCAAATCCAAAAGGAGTGTCCAATGCCCACAACCTCTCATCTCAGGATGCAAGAGGTCCTGTCTCAGTACAATATGCCTGAAAGAACTAGCATATATTTGCAGTCTTCAGTTCAGATTATCAGATACATATCAAATGGTACAAATCTACAATATCAGAAGAAGCATGACAACGAAGAAAAAAATGTGATACTCACTTTATCATCCACCTCAGTATTATGACTTAACCATGAATAAGCCTCTCTGAAATCATCAAAAACGTGAAGTCCATTACGTGATTTCGTCGTCAGAACAATTGAAGGGGCTGAATAAGCTTCCGCTGCTGCCCAAACACAATGGATCTACATACAGACAAATCACTTGAGAAAACTTCTTGCTTACATTAGAAGGTTGTCAGAATTTTCAAGATTGTTCAATATCTCAGACTGAAATACAAATATTGAGAGTTAATTAACTCTAAAACATGCAAATGTCAGACTCCAAGCATCAGGCTTAATCTATCACTCTAGCAGCAGGAACTCCTAATCTGAATACTTCATAGGGGAGGACGCATAAATTAAGAAACATACATCTAAATGTTAGCCATCCAAATGAACAATAAAACTTAGTAGGCAGTACTTCCAACTGCATATCACATCTAAATCAATTCAGCACAGCAATATGTGGTCAAAATATTCTAAGGTTACCAAAATGTCTGATTCCACGAGACATTGGCTCTCCATAAAGTTGAAATCAAAAGATGATGTATCTATATAACTAACTGAACTATACATGCTTATATTCACAATAATCATGGTCCAAAAGAAGGTAATAGAGAAAATATGAAAGACCATAGCATGCTTTAATTCGATGGAGTAAACAAAAATTATTGTATCACCAATAACAGGCAAGTAGTTAAAATCAGAAAAGCTAGGAAAAGAACATCGTTTAATACCACATAGAAGGCACCCAACAACAGAATCAGTAGAATGGCTATGACAGATGCCTCCAAAGGTAAGACCAGAAGCCTCTTTTTAATTTGAGACTTAATTGGAGCCTTTACTACATGTTCTTTTTCTTTCTTCTTGTTCTTTCTTGAGGGTCGCTCCTTTATTGTGTCATCAGTTGTATCTGTTTTTGCCACTTCATTTTGTGCAACGCTAACAGAACTACCATCTCCTGTCTTAATGGTCAAAGAATAAAATCATTAATAGTCCTGAAGCAAAATGGATTCCTATAATAGTTGGAAAAATATATTTAGGAAAATAAGCAATATGGTGAGGAGAAAAATTACATTAAGTTGAGAATCGCTAGATAAGCTAGGTAATTGAAATTTGATTGACCGTGTAAGAACATCAAAAGCTTCAGACAGAGCAATCCCAGACAAAATGCAAGCAGCTGGAGCAAGTACAAGCATAAGGCGTACCTGTAAAATAGACAACAAAGATTTTTAATAGTAAAAATCAATGAGTATGAATTCAACTATTTAATAATTCTCCTCACCATGACTCCTGAAAAATACACAGATGTTACAATATATAGGACCAAAAAGGAGCTTGCATCAGATAATGGCAGAAAGCATGCCTGCAAAAAAAAAAAAAAAAAAAGATAACATGACAGTGATAAGAGTTACAAATTTATAGATAAATAGGTAATGAAAGGTTCATATACTGATTAATAGTATGAGATAATAAAGGAAGGAAGAAAGAGGGAAGAAAACGAAGCGACTTACAATGATGCCGGCTGGAACCAAAAAGGCCAGTACATTGATGTCCATAAAATAAGATGGCCAAGTAGGTGGCTGATGTTCACTAACACTAGCAATAATTGGTATGTACTTGCTGGCATAGGTTCTGACAGGATCAACAAAATGGAGAAAAGAGGCTTCAGACATAAGACATTAAAATGAAATTTATGTAGGCATAATACATATTCACACCATAAAGAAAGGCTTCAGAATTTTATTTTATTTTTAAAAAGGTTAGGAAAATTAGGCAAAATTTAAGATTTGGCCAAAGCCCAGTCATAAACCAAATTACACCAACCCAACCAAGACAATGGCACTAAATAAATAAGTAAATTGACAAACTAGGAAATCTAGTTACTTACGGATCAAGCAGACTCAAACTTCGTCCACTCCATCCTTTTGTTGGGCTAGAAGCCACTAAAGCCACAAGCACTGCTACCACAGCACAACATACTACCCTGAAGAAAAAACAATGCAAAAAGATCAGTAACTAGACCCATTGGAATCATATTACTACAACTCAGGAGTGCAATTAACATAACTAATGGAAAAATTCAGTGCAGTGAGCGCGAATTAAACTCTCTTCTTTTTATATTTGTATGTCAAATATGTAAGATTGGGCTACTACCATTTTTAAGATACAGAAGATAAGGGAAGCTTACAGGCCAACAGTCACTACAAGTGCAACAGCTACTCTGAACATTTTGGGAGATAAAACCCCTTTGATATAATGCACAAGAGCAACCACATGGATGATTATGAACACCTGCAAAAAATAAGATCAAATAAATAACCATCAAGAAGAATTTATATATAAAAAAGAAGAAGCATATAGAGCATAAGCTGGACAATCAAAAACTATGTGGGGGGGGGGGGGGAGAAGAGACCTACAAAACAACGATTGCACG
>JAYMTF010005157.1:0-12002 GCA_036897485.1 Pelargonium nanum | reverse complement strand
ATTTCACATTGCACTTTATATTTTGATATAATAAATATGACAAGAGATTGTGATGCTTTGTACAAATGTAAAATTGTTATTTGCTGAATCAAACTAACCGTCTCTTATTCCCAGGTTAGTGAACATGGATTCAGAATACTGGGTTTGTAATGAAAAAGTGAATCAAATTAAATTATGTATATTCGATTTATACATGTAATTATGTTTGTTTATATGCTATTTTTTTACCAAGACATGTTGGGTCAAGTGTTTAATACCACTTTGTATTCCCTCTAAGCTCTTAGGTGACGCCCCATTTGAAGAGTGAAAAACATTGTTACGTCGAGTATGATGTCCCGTTGCTTATAAAAAAAATGGTATGTTTTCATTTCGATCATTTGATTAGTATACTATTGAAAATAAGAGACAAACATATATTTTCTTAAACTAAAATGGTATGAGAGTTTTTTTTTTTTCCTTTAAGAAGATGAAAAATGGATATCTATCACAAGTTATGAAAAAGTTAATAACTTTAGAAATCTCATTGTCTTACACTTTTCTATACTAGATAGTTACTCGTCTTAACTTTTGTTTATGACAAAATGGTTCTCAAACGAAATCTATGAGTGAAAATGTCAAAATTGACAAGTAACTTATAACAGAAACAACTTTTGCCAATTGACGATAATAAAGAATTGCATTAAAATCGATGCAATGTAGCCATAAATTTGTGTGGCATAAGGTAGGATAGTTATTAGTTAAGTGTTACCACCAAACGTTGGGTTAACTGCCAAAATGTTTTTCCAACTTATCTTGAACTTTCAAGTTCCAATTCGAATAATGATTAATTTGAGTGTGATATGACTTAAAGTGCTAATCAGGAATCCATTTATACGAAGCCAATTTTTTTTCTTGCATAGTCATATATTATTATTTCAAAAAAAAAAAAAATAGGACTTGAAATCAAAATACCAATTGCATCCCTCTGCTCCGCTCCGATCAATGAAGGAGTGACCCAAATTTGAAAAATGAGAGGGAACACAACATCTTTGAAAACCCCAATAAACCCACTTTTTTCTTCATCTTCTTCATCGTCATGTTCCTATAAATACTGATCAAAATCCCCAAATTCAAAATCTTTACTTTTTTTGGTTGGATTCGAGAAACATGGCGGACAAGAACAAGACCAAAAGCAGCAGGAAACCAGTGAGCCTCAACGATAGTCACTATCGCTTTCTCCAACAACACTCCACTCCTCGACCTCCATTTCCATCTGGTACCTCCTCTCTCTCTCTCTCTCTTCATTTCCTGGTTGCTGGGTTCAAATCTATAATCAATAATCGTTTTTTAAGCAGATGAAGAGAAGCCATCGATGGCCAAGCTCTGGGACGACGTGGACGATTCCATTCCCCAGTTCTCTGGCATCACTGATTTCGATTCTCCTCTCAGTACTCTCTCTATTTCTTCTTCGTTATTTCTATGTCCGAGCGCACCAAATTTTGGGTTTTGTTTGTTTATTGCTTTTGAATGATTTTGTAGAACTAAATGAAGAAAAACAAAACCTTTCCGAGCTAGAGGCCAAATCTGTTGCTGCTGTAAAGCCCCAATACGACGATGAAGACGATGATTGCATGCCCAAATTCTCTTTGGGTTCTCCTTTCGGTACTATCTCTATATCTCTGTTTATGCATGTATCTGAACACCTATGTACAAATTTGGGATCTTACATGCTTTTTTTCTTATTAGAAATAAATGAAGAACAGCAAAACCCTTTGGATGCCTCTGAAAATTTTGGAAATCTCGAAGAAGTTAAAGATGATGATAACATGACCAATTTCTCTGGAAACATTGGTTCAGTTTCTCCTCCCAGTACTCTCTCCCCACTCTGTGCCCATGTTTTTGTAAACTATTGCTTCTTTACAATAGTTTCCTTGGTTTCTTACCCCGAGTTTCTTATTTGTTTTTTTTTTTTTTGCATTTCTATTTCTAGAACAAAAAGAAGTACAAAACCCTGTAAAGATTAAGATTCAAGGTAAGCGCCGCCTCTGCAGAGTTTCGACCCAAAATGATGAAAATGCTCACAATAGTGCCACACTTGATGAGCCCAGCGATTATGATATTCCCGATTTTGAGTCACCACGACAACCGCCTCGTTCCAACATTGACATCCATAATGGTACTGATGGGGGTGGAAATGAGATTAGGGATATTCTTAATGACTTGAGTTCTAGGCTTGGGCTTTTATCCATTGAGAAAAAGAGAGTTCCTAGAAAGGTTGATCCAGTTGAAGAATCTCTAGCTTTGGAGAAAGTTTATGAAGTTCCTGAGGTGGAGAAGGCTGATTTACCTGAATATGCTAGTGCTGGGTCTTCTTTTTCGCATTCATCTGGTAGGTCTGATGCCTCATCAGATGCCAGTAAGAAAGCTGGAGATGATGTTGAAGACAACCTGGTGGATGAGTACAAGGAGAGTGAGTTTGGAGGAGATAGCATTGGAAGTATGATGCATGAACCCAGGGAAGACAGTACAAGACCAACAAAAGTTGAACCCAGAAAGGCTAATGAAAGGTTAGTGACTGTGGGGCGATCTTTTATTTCTAGTTCTGATGATGAAGAAGAGAAAGGTAAGTCCAAGGCTGCTAATTTTGAGAATAGAGCACATGGCACTCTGAACAACAAGCTGACAATGAAAAAAAGTGAACTCAGAAGGCTAGGACAATCTAGTAAGAGCAATTTTGAGGAGGAGGAGGATGATGATTGTGTAATTGTATCTAATAGGAAAGAAGTTAAGAAAGTGGACAGGAAAGGCGGTAAGCTCAACATGAAGGGTGACGGTTCTGTTGCTGCTGATATGTTGGGTGGGGATAATGACGCAACTATTCCTGAGTTTGAGGGTTCTATCACTTTGAGAGGGCCGAGATCTACGTACACATTACCTGGTAGAATTGCAACAATGTTGTATCCACATCAGCGTGATGGGTTGAGATGGCTCTGGACACTTCACTGTAAGGGCAAGGGTGGAATCTTAGGGGATGATATGGGCCTGGGAAAAACAATGCAGGTGAGGAAGCAGTCTATTGTGTAGTTGAATTTAGGACGTGCGCTATAAAAGTGTATGACTTTGATTTGTTTCTTTCTCAGATCTGTGGATTTTTAGCTGGGTTGTTTCATTCACATTTGATCAAGAGGGCATTGGTCGTGGCCCCTAAAACACTGCTATCTCACTGGGTCAAGGAATTATCTGTTGTCGGGCTTTCTGAGAAGACAAGAGAGTAAGTTTTGTTGGGCTATATACTTAGGATGATTGCTTTTATTATAATTTATCACTAAACTCTTGCTTTCATATTAATGATTTTTTGAATAACCCATTGTTTATTCCACAGATACTACTCAACTTGTCCAAAAACTCGGCAATATGAGCTACAGTATGTACTGCAGGTATCTCAGAGTTAATGATTTTGTTATCTTCACTATGAGAGAGTAATTATTAATATTGAGGTACCTTTCTTCTCATTTCTAGTTATTCTGCCTAATATTCAACTTTGCCTTTTGCATTGCTGCTAGGACAAAGGCATTCTTCTAACAACCTATGATATTGTGCGAAACAATGTAAAGTCCTTGCGAGGAGACCACTACCTTGATGATGAGGATAGCATAATATGGGATTATATGATACTTGATGAGGTAGTTATATAATTGTTGCAAGCCTTTTTTATAGTACCTTACCTTTTCTGTCAGTTTGTGTAGATGTTAGGTAAGCATGCATTTCTTATCCCACTACGTAGGTACATACTCTGCAAAATTTGATACCTAACTCTCAATTTCTTGCTTTGAACATGTAATTTCATTAATTTTACAATTTGTTTGATTTTTCAACAATTATTTGGTTGCCTGATTGTGTCATGACTAATGATTACACATATTAATGCTGCATAATTAGTTTGAGAACAATGTTTGTTATCTGTTTCCCCAAAGTAGTGGGGTGTCAGATTAGGCGTTTTAAGGTAAAGTAGTGAGGCTAACTAAAGTATGGTTTAAAATGACTTCCTTGATGTTGTTTTGTTAATATATGTACTATATGTGACTACTTATATTTTTGTTTAGGGTTTGTATTCTTAGCTGGATAATCTGACCATATCAAAAGATTGAGTTTGTCTGTTAGACCGGTAACACTGTATTTCTATAACAAGTCACTAGAAAACCCAAATTTGGTTATGCACTGAGATTTTGCATCTGATACATGATCATGTTTTTGAGGTGTTAGTATACTATGCAATATATTTGTGTTATTGAGTCTTCTTAAATGCTTCAATGCAGCCCAAGGAGATCTCATTTAAATATATCATGCTGTTTATGTGGTATTATAATCCTCTCATTAGTTTATCTGCAACTTCAGGGACATCTCATCAAGAATCCTAGTACACAGAGGGCCAAAAGTTTGCTTGAAATACCCAGTCCTCACCGTATTATTATTAGTGGCACACCATTACAAAATAATCTAAAGGTATTGTATGTGAAATTTTTTGTTGGAAGAGAACTGAGGCAGATCTTATGGAGACAATGCTGTATATTTTAATCGCATCCAACTTATTTGAAATAGGAACTATGGGCCTTGTTTAACTTTAGCTGTCCCGAGCTATTAGGCGACAAGAAATGGTAATTACATACTTTATTATTGTCCAGTTTGCTTTGGTTAACTTTGTGCTTGGAACATAAGCAATGTGGGTTTTCTCAGGTTTAAGGAAAAATACGAGCATTTCATTCTTCGAGGGAGTGAAAAGAAGGCTTCTGACAGGGACAAACGTGTTGGTTCAGCTGTTGCAAAGGTAAAGCTGACTTTAAAACATGCTTCATGTACCCACTCTTTTTCTTATGATTCAAAATATTTTGGTTGTTTTGTTTGTGTTGGTTGTTTACTTATTTGTAGCCAAGAACAACTTGGCATTTTATATGCACATTTCTTGTTGATCATTGTCTGTAGCGGTAGTTTTCTGCTGCAAGAACCATCATTACTTTTTGTTGTGGCACTGGCAGCAATTCGAGCTCCCAGAGGTTCATTATGGCTCTGTGATAGTAATTCAAATTAATAATGGCATGTATTCTAGTACTAAGTACTGTAACGTGATGTTAACTTTGATTTGTTGGGCTTTTTTTTTTTTTTAAAGAACTGGCTTGTTGAAAACATTTGCGGTTGCCTATCAACATTTCCTTATAGGATTTTTTGGGTAATATATATATTTAGCCCCAATGGGCCTATCAACATTTCCTTATAGGATTTTTTGGGTAATATATATATTTAGCCCCAATGGCCATGCTGTTATCTATGCATAGCAATCTAAAATGTAATGTCTACAAATGCTTGGTCTAAAGATGTATCAGTAACCATACATAGTTATTGACTTTTGGTAATATGTCTTATCATTTGTCTATCATGGAATAAGTGTTTCCCTCCATGTTTGTTCCTTTTTCCCTTCCTTTTCTGTTTGTCTCACTTGCAGATGCTAGGTTGCTTTCTCAGATGCCTGAAAATGGTTGTTATATCTCTTTTTTACCTTTCTCTGCAGGAACTAAGAGAACGTATTGAACCTTACTTTTTGAGGCGCTTAAAGAGTGAGGTATTCAATGATAACAATGCCCAACAAACTGCCAAACTTTCCAAGAAAAATGAAATCATTGTGTGGCTAAGATTAACAAATTGTCAGGTACAAATTGCAATAACAAGTTTATGCACGTGCATATCATTTCTTTTTGTAGCTTGACTTAAACTTTATGGTGAGAACTACCCTTTGTTGACCAGCATGGCTTGTTCGTAAAATCTTATTGTTAACTACTTTTTTGTGCAGCGACAATTATATGAAGCTTTTCTGAAATCTGAGTTGGTTCTTTCAGCATTTGATGGCTCACCACTGGCTGCACTTACGGTAGTGTTTCCAGTTTATTCTTATCTTCTCTTCTCTCTTCCCCCGTCCCACTCACCTGCTTCATGGTTTGTTGTATGTGAATTGTCTGTTGATGCTTTGCTGCATGCTTCTTGAAATTTTATCATTTTATTAATAGTATTATATGTTCTTGTTCTTATTTGGATAGCTTGATTGTGTAGGCTTAATGCTCTCCACAGTAGTCGATGGTGATGCTAGGAATCACCTTTCGAGATTTTCACACACACACACAAACACACACAGATTTATATATATATATATATATCTTTATGCTGTAGTGTTATACTGTGAGAAATAATTGATGGCATCACTTTATAAAAATCATGTGTACATAACTTTATGACAAAACAAAATTATATGCAGAATGATGGAAAATTTTAAGGCTGATTTTATAGGTTAACATCTTATTTGAATGTTGTTCTTTTGCTCATACAGATGTTTACTTCTTTGTCCATGTTCAACTTTCAACTTCCTAGCAGATTATGCTGTGAACATAATGTTACTATTGTTTCATACTGATGTTGGTCGCGACTATTCAACTACATTTACAGGAATATTATTTATTTATCAAGTTTATTATAATGTAGAGTGAACATTTGTAATGCTTGTATTTGCTAAAAAGGTACATTATTTGAGATGTAGTGTGATACCAAATGAGGAAAAGGAGATTTAGTTGAATTTGTTTGGCAGAGTAGCATGTCAATCCTAGTTTTGTTAAACTATTTTAATTTAGGCCCAATAAGCCAAGCTACCCAATACGAGGTAGCTTTCCCCTTTTGTCATAACTACTCCCCACCCACCCAATAGTATTCAACCTATGATCTCCACTAGAGAAGTGTGACACTTGAACTGTTGGGCGTCCCTTAAGGACTATGTCAATCCTAGTTTCTTAGGAAGACAGTAGAAAATAAACTTGATAATTGAGTACTTCAAAAAGATAGTGATTGTTTCTTAACCATAACAGAATACATAGTCAATTTTTTTCTTTTGTTTTGGAGCAGATTCTGAAGAAAATATGTGACCATCCACTTCTCTTGACAAAGAGAGCTGCAGAAGATGTACTTGAAGGGATGGATTCAATGTTAAAGCCAGAAGATGCTTGTATGGCTGAGAAGTTGGCAAAGCATATAGCTGATGTTGCTGAGGGAGAAAACTTTGAAGAGAAACATGATAATGTCTCGTGCAAGATATCATTTATCATGTCTTTGTTGGTGAGTGTTACATGTAATAATAAGATTCTTCCTCTAAATGTTTTTCTTGGATGGCTACAAACCTGATTAACTTGATGAAATTTCACAGGATAATTTGATTCCCAAGGGACACAATGTTCTTATATTTTCTCAAACTCGCAAGATGTTGAACATTATTCAGGTTTGCATTATCTTCTGCTTATCATGCTTCTAAAAAAATGACCAAAAATTGTGGTCTATTAAGTACATGTATCTATTCTAGCTTCATTAATCATGTAATTAATAATGAGTCATCCCTGTCAGTTTTAAGCCCTGAACTGAGAGGACCTAAATAAAGATAACTAGGTGCTTTTATGCAAATAATCAATTTATTTCCTACGAAGTTCTTACTTTTATGATTTGGGAAATTGGTGATCATGTTATGATGTTTCTAATATGAGATTATTCAACAGTTATTCTGGAGTTACATATATTACTTTGGACATTGTGGAATAACATAAATATGCCTGCTTAGTATAGATATACTATTATTCTATATTTTTAGTTAATTCACTACACTAGCACATAAATACATAATCTCAAACACATAGAATCTGGAATTTTCCTGCAGTTTTCACTATGTATTCATATGTAACTCTTTGAAACTTAGATTAAAATTAAAGCAAACCATATGTTTAAAAGTCATTTACTCTTTATCTTAATGAAAGTTCTTTATCTATTATTTATATTGTTACAGTGAATATTACCTTTTTTTTACAGCCACAAATCGGTCCATTATGTTAGTTATTTGTTTCTTCTTGACTATGAATTTGCTAATGTGTTTGTTAATATATGGTGATCTTTTCTTGTTATAGGAATCATTAGCATCCAATGGTTACAAGTACTTACGAATTGATGGTACCACAAAAGCAAGCGACAGAGTGAAGATCGTTGATGTGAGTTCACATATTCAGTGTGTTTGTACAGAATTTGTATCATCAACCTTAATTTTGTTTCAACTCTCAGGAATTCCAAGAGGGTAACAGTGCTCCGATATTTTTATTGACATCTCAAGTTGGTGGACTTGGCCTTACTCTTACAAATGCTGACCGTGTGATTGTGGTTGATCCTGCCTGGAATCCAAGGTTTATTATTATTATTATTGTTGTGCCTAGTTATCGTCTCACTTAGTTAGAAGTAACATTCACTTGCACATTGTCTTTTAAATGTAGTTAAAAGTTAAAAAAAAAAAGAGAGAGAGAGAGAGGGGAAAATAGGAAGGAGAATTAGAAAGTGGGGTGTTTAAAAGTAATTTGATACTTATGAGGGACACCCTCTCCTTCATTAGGGTAGTATGGATATAATGCAGTCTGCTTAGCACATTTATTAAATCACGATCAAGAATGAAAAGTTTGGTAACGTAGTCAGTCGAAGGCTTTGAAATGTGTTTGATGGATACACATTGTTTGGGTTGTTTATGCCTCTTTCATTCTCACTGAAACTACCATAAGCTCATTTTTAAGTGAAACAGTTGGCTATAAGAGTTATATGCTTTTTCTTTTTTGATTTCTTTACTAATTGATATTATGTATTTGGCACTTTCTCCATGGTTTCATTTTCTTCTATCATATATATATATATATATATTCCAATTAAGTGATATGTCATGAATTGCGCATATTGTTAATGGCTGCATGCTTCTTGTTCATGCTCTGCAGTGTTTGAACCAAATTCTGGTTCACCGTCAATTGGCATTCTTAGCTTCTTTTTCTTTGTTCTCCTAATTTTGCTTTTCTCTTTGTAGTACGGATAATCAAAGTGTAGATCGTGCATATCGAATAGGGCAGAAGAAAGATGTCTTGGTTTACAGATTAATGACATGTGGAACTGTTGAAGAAAAGATATATAGAAAGCAGGTAATTTGAAAACTGAATTTATCATTTACTTTCTGTGATAGTGTGGCTCTTTTGGATTGGAGTTAAACTACTTGCATATTCTTTGTAATCAATGATTTATTAGATATGATTATTATTTATTTCATTCTAGGCACTAAAATTTGTTTCTTTGTTTCGACTGGTCTACATTTGTCTTAGATTTTCAAGGGGGGATTGTTTAAAACAGCAACTGAGCACAAAGAGCAAATTCGATATTTCAGCCAGCAGGTATAAAAAACCACAAATATTTTAGTAGCTTTTTTTTTTCCGTTGTCATGTTCAGGATTTTTCAAATGTTACCATTCTCCATTTTGATTGTGTATTGGCTATGTGTTTGATTGTTATTTCAGGATCTTCGCGAGCTTTTTAGTATTCCTACGCAGGGATTTGATGTTTCTCTCACTCAACAACAATTACATGAAGAGCATGATAGCCAGCATAAGATGTACTCAAATTCCCGCATTTTATCATTTCTGTTCCTTTATTTTAGTTTTTGACCTCAAGTTTTTAGTTTTATATGTAAACCAAAATCACACTAAGGGGTAAGGGTAGATCTAAGTTAACATGGACCGAAGTATTGAGTAAAAACATGGTATCACTTGGCTCAACATAGGAGATATCAGTAGGTGGTAGAATAGAGTGGTGGAGGAGAATACGGGCATAGGATCCCTAGGAGTTTTGCGAAAGAATTCATGTAGTTGACCCCAACATTGTTCAGAAAATGGCTTGGTTGTTTTTGTTGTACTCTACAGGCTCTACTAGCAATTTGTGGAGTGTATAACACATGCTTTTTAACCATGTTATTCGCTGGTCTTTCTTATCTGTAAAGTGACAACCTTTTCTAAGAAGGAAATACTGCCATACTGATTCCTGGCATATTTGCAGTTTAATTGTTCCTTATTTATTTGCTGCGGGTTTACTTTTCACTTATTTAGGCATATGTGGGTCTTGTAGAGTTCATTTCATAAATTCCAAATATTTGATATGTGCAATTAGTTATTGATCAAACAGTATTTGGTGCTTCACCTAGAATTCTCAATAAGTATCTCTTTTAATTACAAATATTGACACTTAATAGCTTTATCAATTATCTGGCAGCTGACATGGAATCCCCTTTTTTTTGTTTGTTATTTTAATTTCTGTTTCTGCTCTTGAATTTACTGTTCTATATTCTTATTTCTCTCCATTTTCTGTAGGGACGAGTCTCTTAAAGCCAATGTAAAGTTCCTTGAAACTTTAGGTATAGCAGGAGTGAGTCACCATAGTTTACTCTTCTCCAAGACAGCACCTGTAACAGACGTCCAAGAAGAAGAGAAAGAAGAAATAAGGTCAGACCTAATTGTTTACTGTTACATAGCAACTTCGGCGGACTAGCTGTTTTGTCATCTTGATTTTATAAATTTCCAATTATGTCTAGTTATGTAAACATATTTTTTCCACCGCTCGCATCTCTCAGAGTTTATACAATGTGGCTGAATGTTTCAAGAATAGAAAAACATCCATAGTCTGTTATCATGGGCTTTTATGATGGATGCATCTGTGCTTGCACTGAAATTTTTGTCTGGTTTGGTTGTTGAATGTGGTTGCAGGAGAAGAGCAACTACTATGACCTATAATTCATCATCGAGCTCTTCAGTTGAACGAGTTGTTGATGGGTACGTCTTATTAAGAATCATAAAGCATATTTCTGGAATAATATTCATTTTGACAATTTGTTGATTCTCTGTTCTTGTCAGGGCTGAGTATGCTTTCAAACCCACGGATGTGAAACTGAACAAGAAATCTTCTAGCCCCGATAGTGTTGGTGCGGGTAAGCTGACAGAGTCAGAGATCAAAGATAGAATCAAACGTCTTAACCAAATATTTGAAAATAAGGTACGAGTTAACCAAAATTAGATGCAAGATCTTGTGCATTTCCCCTAGTAGACGCTGTACATTTTGCTTAACCCGCATATCCCATTTAGGATAGGCCTTACTGGAACTATAAATTTTCACATTGATCCTAGCAGAGAATGAACATCTGGTTAACCTGCTAGTTTTGACTGAACTTTGTGAAATCCGACAGGCCATGGTTTCTAGGTTAGCAGATAAAGGAGAGAAAATACAGAAGCAGATTGCTGAACTGAATTCGGAGCTTGATAAGATCACGGTGGCCAAGAAGACGGGGAAAGAAGTCATTGACTTGGACGATATAACGGGTGAACTTCAAAGAGTACTGCACGTATAGAACTTTGTTGCTCAAGTTAACCAACCAGTGAAACGACAATTTGTTACTTATGTAGCAAGTATTTTTGCTAAATGTGAATCCAATTGGTGAATCAGGTTCACTTTACACTTTTGTAGAGAAGAAGCATTTGTCCATTGTTTGGGAAGTTTTGAACATTCTTACCTCTGAAGCCATTGTTGCTACAAGTTTCAAACAAATGTTATCACAACTCTCAACTCTTATTTTCAAATGCTTTTGAAATGTATTCTTATGATTTGTCATAAAAATCTTGTCCCGGTAGTCTTACGAGCGTACAACTCCTTAAAGTTAATATGCAAGGTGCGTTGATGCGATGCGTCTCTCCAATATTATGGTTCAAAATATTATCAACTCATTGTCTTATGTACCCATAAACTTGTTGATGCAAAATAGTTCATTGTGTATTTGTATTATACAGATTTATATGTGAAAACATATGTAAATAATAATCGTTCACATACAGAAAATCTTCTATCCTTCATTTCTAAATATGGAATTTAAACCATTCAAATATATCATTCTACTAGTATATGGAATTTAAACCATTCATAACCATTGTTGAAACAAGCCACGCAATACAACTACAACTAATAGCTCGAATACTTTTGTCACACAGTACTTTGGCACATTTGACTCTCACGCAACCGCCTTTTTTCGATGAACAAAGAGATGAGGCGCTTTCAATTCTTGCAAAGATCCAGAACATGTCCTACACTATTTTATTAGCTAAATTCAAA
>JAYMTF010005156.1:0-12003 GCA_036897485.1 Pelargonium nanum | reverse complement strand
CGTCTCCGCCGCAGCAGACGGCGGCGCCGAGGTGCTGGCTCCGTTGTTTGCGGGATTCACAGAAACGCCATTGGAAGAAAGAGGAGGAGTTTTCTGCTGAGACGAAGACGAAGAACCTTCGACCTTGTTTCCAGCAGGCGGATTCGTGCTCGCAGCCATTATTTTAAAAACAATTAAATTATAAAAAAAAAGAACTAAACAGCGACACCAGCAGAATCAGCAGCAGCAAGAGCAAGAGCAATAGATTTTCTAGGCAATTCCCGAGAAAATGAAAAAGAAAATGCACATTGGATTGGTCACGGGAGCGAAGAGCTTGTGGCTGCTGCTGCTATTTTTTTGCAATAAATGATTTTTCAAATTCAATCAGTAACTCTGTTGGCTTTCTTAAGGAAAGTGGAATCTTTCTTGTAATCAACTTCTCTTCTTCTTTTTTTCTTTTTTTTTCTCTAATTACTCCATCTTTTTTAATATAAAAAATTGTGAAAACAAGCTTGCCGACTTGTCGTTTATGGACGTGGCAAGTGGTTATTGGTGAAGGCGATTCCGTCGTTTAGTTGGTCACTTGCGTTGTGTCCCATTTATATCTTATTTTATTTTTTTATTGCTAACGTCTAATTCTAAATTGAGAAAGGACAATATCTTGTGTCACTATTGGTGGATAGTAAATTTGGTAAAGACAGTAAATATTGTCATTATTTACTACTTCAGTAAATGACCGTGGAGTGAAATAATAAACGGAAAAGGTCAATTCATGTGTTGTTTGGTACGTGTGTCATGCATGTGTATTTTTGGTACAATTAGAAATATATAAGAACAGATAAAAGAAGGGGGAGGAAGATAGTAAATTTTCATCCAATAAATTCATGTGCTATCATCTTCTTGTAATAACAAAAAAGACGATTTGCGAAAGAAAATTGTTGTCATTTGGGAGCTGGTGATTTCATATAAAAGATTATTGGGTATAAAAGAAGTAAGAGGTGAATAGAGGTAAGACGGAGCTTATATATTGTGGCGAAAACAACGATTAATGATCTCATCTTACACAAAGTGATACATGTCAGATCTGAGGAAAGAACATGGCTTAAATAGTGCAGCAGAAACAATAGGTAAGATCTCATACTACACAAACTATGAAACTAATAAATATCATATTTGGTTATTTAATGGTTAATGTTTGTGGTTTTTTTTGGGTGAACAACAAGTTATTTCATCTTAAACAAAATTATACATATTAAAGGTTGATGTTTGTGGATCTTTGAGTGAGCAGAAAGTAATATCAACTTAAAAAAATTTAAAATATATCATATCTACTTATTTAATGGTTAACTTTTGTGTAAATTTGGGTGAAAAGAAGATGGAATATATGGAATTAAAAATTGGATGATTAATTTGACTTGTTAACTCAGCATATTTTTTATCACGACCAATATAAGTCTGTAACTATATTTCCAACTAAAATAATATTATAAAATTTTAAACTTTATCTTTTCTTGCATACTTACATTATCAAACCATGTAAAATAAATTTCATCTTCAACACCAACTGACATGACCCAAACAAGTCGGATCCTACCTTACTCATTCTTCTCAGCTGGCTCCTAGTATAGCTGAGCCTGCCTTCTACAATTATACCAACCAATTAATGTTTGACATTTGTCTCACATGTAAATCACATGTACTAAACCTATATGCCCCAATACCTTCTCAATAATAAATCGGACAAGTTGAAATAGCCTGACACCCAACGGGATCGGTCCTACGTAGTAATCTAACAAGAATATTTTACTTTGATACATTAACTACAAATAGTTCAAATTGGTATTTTATTTGGTTTTTATTTTTATTTGGTACTCAAATTATTGATATCTTTTCAATTTGATACATTTACTATACATATTGTTCCAAATTGCTACATAATTTGATTTTTATTTTTATTAAGTACTCAAAATATTGATATCGTTCTAATTTGATACCTAAACTATTTAATTTTCAGTACAAAACGACTGAATTTGCGAGCAAATAGCGAAAAAAAAATGTTAAAGCACATAGCAAGAAAATAGCCAACAAAATACGTGTTATTTCCGATTTGGATTTGGGTTATTCTCATTGTACCAGTGCGCACCGTTTCACTGAAAACTATTAATGACCCAAACGACGTCGTTGGCTCTGTCACTTAGAGGCACAGCAAAAAACCTAACTGTTCTTGTCGATCTCACATCTCTCTCCGGCGGCGGCGAAGCGAGCTCCTCCGCATCTCCGCCTCAACGCTCCTCCAGGTTTTGCTATTCTCCATCTTCTTGGCTTTTTTTGTCTCTCAATTTTAGTATGGAAGTTCCAGAACTATATATTTTGTTGTATCTTGTGATGTTTTTTTAGCTCTCATGTCCCATGAGTGTCACAAATCTGCAATCTGTGGAAGGTCACTTGTTAGAAACAGTGGCTCATGGTCTGTCTTTTTGGTCTCTTGCATCAAATTCATAGGTCCACTCTGGTGCCAAAAGGACACAAATGGTATCTTGTGATGTTTTCATTTTTTTTTTTTTCAAAATTAAGTTGATATTGTTTAGTGGTTTATGATATTGAATATAGAGTTGAAGCTGAGAAAACAAATTATGATCAAAATAATTGTAAGGATGGTTGTTGATGCGCAATTTCGTCTGTTTGTTGTGGTATTTTTGTATTGAACACTTTGTTATGAATCTAGATATCGGAATAAGATACACATGACTTCATATGATTATCTACATGCTATAATAACCCTTTCCTCAACTCTAAATACAAGTCATGCCAAAGAACAATAGTAAAAACCCCAATTTGATTCCTGAATTTCGTCATATGGACCCAATTTGGATCCTAAATCCAGGTATCAAATTGGGGTTTTTAACATTGTTCTTTGGCATGAATTGTATTTAGAGTTGAGGAAAGGGTTATTATAGCATGTAGGCTCTAATGTTCTGTTACTATGAAAATAATTATCTTTCTTGGCACTTGTATTTTTTAACATTTTTACTTAATGTTTTCATTTTTCTTACAAATGTCAATTGATGATGAATGTAGATATATGCTTGGGTTGGTTGCAGCTCTGCCAAGTTCAGACACTTATATGCTGCTGCATTTACACGACCTGTAAGTTGGGCTAAAATGTCTGACTTTGGAAATCCTTATAATTGAGATTTTCTCAGAAAAATTTGATAGTTGAAGCTGATGTTTCATTTCATTCTTCTTTCTATGAATTGTAGTTGGTAATAGTTGGGCTTCAGAACTTTGGTTGTGGGCCTTTCTGACTTTGGTGACAAGAAAGACAAGTCCGTCTCCTTGGCTTTCTAAGCTCTCCGTGTCTCTATTGTCTGTCTATTGCTATTTGCTGCCAACATAGAACCCTAAACACCTTCCAGGCACAGGCCACAACTTTGCTTCCATTCAACAAATGGATGTTGCTGCATTAAACGATACTCTCAGCTCTGTCCAGATTTCTGGTAACAACCAACCAGCTTCAACTTTGAGCAACGGGGTTCAGGACGATGGTGGCGTGCAGATCACGTGCTTCACCGAGGTCGTCAATGATACCACCCTCCATTTTCAGATCATCCGTCTTCACAAGCAGGTTGCTTTTGCTATTTATTTTGGTTTTAAATTGTGAATTCCTTACTGTGATTCCCAGAGCTTGATATGTAAATTTAGGGGTTTGGAACGAATAATCAAATTATTGATGTTTTTGCCCATTCATGTGTTATACTGATTAAGTGCATCACACATTTGCCCATTTCCCATATGGATCCAATTTGGTCCTATATTTTGTTTTGACCCAAAATGATCATGAACTTTCAAATATAGACCCAAAATGGTCTTTGTCGCCAATTTCAGTTTCATATATTAAATAATTATTTTTATTCAATTATTTTGCTGATATAACGAGTCATTAATGATTACGTGAGTCATTTAATATAGTTGAATTGTCATGTCAACAAAATAATTGAATAAAAAAAATTATTTAATATATTTAAATTCCACGTCAGACCAATTAATCAAGAAACTGATGACAAAAACCATTTTGGGTCCATTTTTTAAAGTTTAGGAATCATTTTAGATCAAAACAATGTTTAGGATCCAAATTAGGTCCATATGAGAAAATTCAGGGATCAAATTGGGATTTTGACCATTGTTCTTTGGCAGGACTTGTATTTAGAGTTGAGGAAAGTGTTATTATAGCATGTAGGCTCTAATGTTCTGTTACTATGACAATAATTATCTTTCTTGGCACTTGTATTTTTTAGCACGTTTACTTCATGTTTCCGTTTCTCTTACAAATGTCAATTGATGATGAATGTAGATATATGCTTGGGTCGGTTGCAGCTCTGCCAAATTCGGACACTTGTATGCAGCTGCATCTACACGACCTGTAAGTTGGACTAAAATGTCTGACTTTGGAAATCCTTATAATTGAGATTTTCTCAGAAAAACTTGATAGTTGAAGCTGATGTTTCATTTCTTTCTTATTTCTATGAATTTTTCTAAGGTCCTTAATTAATGATGAACTCTGAAAGATTCCAATAGTGGACCACAATCAAGGAAATTGTGAATTTTAAGAATTGCGTCGCATTATCATCTTGATCATCAGTATTAGTAATTTTATCTTCGTTTTATGTTGTTGGATGATCATCTCTTAGAACAATATGGTGAGCGTTACTTCAATACTTGGGGGATCTTCTGATAATACAGGTTCTGGCATTGCTCGACGATTAGGTATATAGTATGACATATATCTGAAAATTTCAAAAGATTATCGTCTGTGGGCTGATATGTAATATTTGTGCAGTACTAAAGACTGGGCTTAATATAATCCTGGCTTGCAATATCCCAAAGAACTCCCCCATGATTGAGGTACTCTCTCTCCCTCTCTCACACACACACACATGTTCAGGTGCATGCATTTGCATCCAGGTAGGTAAGAACTGCCTATATTTCCTTTCCATGTATAATAAATATATCCTCCGTCCCGAAATGAGTGTCCATGTTTATATTTTGAGAAAAATTAAGGAGAAGTTAGTGTGTTATATTTACTTTTGTATCCTCATGATCATGTGTTATAGGATACTATTGACAATTCATGTATAACTAACTTCTTAAGAAAAGAAAGATCATTTTGGGACGAGGAGTACTTGCCAATCCATATTGATTTGCTATTGTTCATATTCCACATAGTATAAATGTATACATGAGTTGACATGTTGATCTTCATTCTTTTTTCCCCTCCTTATCGTGTGGTTTTAGGCAGATGCGGAGAAAACATTGATAAAGAAGCTAATCAATCTGGGTTACACGAGGCCAAAATCTGAAAAATAATCCCGATAACTGAGGGGCCGGGCCAAATTTGTGAATGAAATATGCATTTTCAAACTGATGGTCGGAAATGGTATCAGCTTGCATCTTTTCATGTGTTGGTCGACTCAAACAACATCTGACTACAAATTATAATTCCAAATTCGCTTTGTAATTGTGATGTTATATTTTTTGTAAACCGTTCTTAGTTTGTAATGCTCCATAATTTTAGCCTTAGTGGGTAGGGAATGGTTGTAACTTGATTCTGGGTCTGTTCTTTTTGAAAGATGGATTGTAGTAATCAGTAACGTGATATTGTGGTGTTTTTCAACAACACACAAAAAATATATATAGAGAGAGAGAGTAAGGAATATGAGACCAAACTTAAGTAAAATAAAAATGTTTTTCTTGCAAGATTGAGTATGGCATGTGTGCATAGCTGTGAATCATTTTTAACAATTTAGTTGGCAGCAAATTTTCTAGAGTTTGAATCCCTTCTCCTTAGAATTCCTTCTCTTTATAGGACAAATATTTATACTTACAAATCAAAACAACATTGTGTTATTGGTTGCTGGTAACATAGAGTTTACCGCAAGACTCACTATGTGATTGAATCTTACCCTTCAAGGCGTGCCATTTGCAGACTTGAATAAGATTTAGGACCTCTACGTTATTTTTGGCGATTGCAAATAGTTTATAAAAGTATTAATTCTATCAAAAAAAAAAGTATTAAATATAAGGTAGAAACTCTAATTTAGTCCCTCAAATTTTGTATATGAAACTAATTTGGTTCTTGATTTTTTTTAACCTAAATTAGTCCCTTAACTTTCAAATATGGATCTAAAATAGTTGTTACCGTTAGTTTATATTAATTTTTTTGTTAAATGGTCCGATGATAAATTTGAAATATATTTTAAAAAATTATTTTTATTCCATTATGTTGTTGACATAGCGAGTTATGTACAAGTCACGTGAGTCATCTAATACAACTGAATCACCACATTAGCAAAATAATAGAATAAAAATAATTATTTGACATATTTTAAATTATATTTCAGATCACTTAACGAATAAACAAGCGAAAACGTCTATTTTAATTTCATATTCAAAAGTTTATGAATTATTTTAAGTCGAAAAATAAAAGACTAAATTGAGTTCATATAAAAAATAACAAAATATAGTAAGTACAGTAAAATCCAATTATCTGAAATAAAAAATGTATATAAGTAAAAAAGTTGAGGAAAAGACAGGTGTCATGTAAAAGACAAGTGCATATCCACTGTACATTTCATTTTTTGTTGTCTTATGGAAATTGATTAATTAATTTATGGAGCACCGCCGATAGGAATAGGATAGATAGCCAAAAAATGAGAAGATGAAGATGATGAAAAGTCGAGAACTCGCTCACTCTCAGCTCTCGCTTCTCTGAGCCGCCACTTCTTTGGTGGTCCGCGTCGGAGAAGAACAACAAGAAGAAGATAACAACTTTCCCCAAACCATGGGGTCAAATCCCCAGCAGCCGCAACAAGGAGGTTTGCTCCGCTAATTATTTCATTTCTTAATTTTGTTCCTTATCTTTTTGAGAAATTGGATTTTTCTAGGATGATTTTAATGTCAGTTTAAGGATTTGGGAGCTCATCTGTTTCTGAATTGTTTGTAGTTTCTGTCCTTTAACGATTGATCTGATTTTGGTACCTTCGCCTTCTCAAATTTTCATTTTTTAGGTTGTTTTAAAAGATGAATCTATTCAAGACATGTATGTTTTGATGACCTTGCTTGTGTTTTTGAAGTTTTGATCGGTTTTGTGTTGATCGGAAGATGATGAGTGTTTAAAGCTAAGAGGTGTTTTGTTGGTGACTTTAACCACAGATCTAGCTGGTCACTGCTCGATACCGAGCATGGTAACGATTAATATCTCTCTCGGGTTATAGAAATTTGGAAGAAGGGAAAAGTAAATAATAATATGAACCTGACTTCTTTTTCATTTTTTGTTCAAGTGTGCTGCTTATCTTTCATTTGATTTTGTATATGCACCTCTAGAATTAATATTTCAATCTGACCACATGAATGAGGATTGAGAAGCATGATATTAGAATAGTTGGTTCTGTGTTCAATACTTCAATTTAGAAATGAGTTTAGGTGGAACGTGCCGTCCATTTTTCGACAGCTTGTTCCCGTATTCAAAAATACCTACACGTGTTTAAATTGTTTTGAGATGTTAATTTTCCGTTGAATTTTGTAAAATAGTGCAACCGGTTCTGTAATTCTATCTGATTTTTGGTCTCCCGTTTCAGCTGGTAGCCCTCCTAAACCATGGGAACGAGCAGGGGGCAGCTCATCTGGCCCTACACCTTTCAGACCATCATCAGCAGGCAACACTAGCGATGTAGTTGAGGCTTCTGGAACAGCAAAACCAGGTGAAATTGTTCCTGCTACTAATTCTGCAGTTAACAGAAATGCTCTCAGTAGGCCTGTACCCACCAGACCTTGGGAACAGCAGCAGCAGCAGACATATGGGAGCACCTATGGTGGAGGTAATGTTGGACTTTTATTCCTTCTTTTTTCCTCAAT
The DNA here is from genome assembly GCA_036897485.1 of Pelargonium nanum. NCBI lineage: Eukaryota > Viridiplantae > Streptophyta > Magnoliopsida > Geraniales > Geraniaceae > Pelargonium > Pelargonium nanum. The sequence goes on along the minus strand of JAYMTF010005156.1, from coordinate 4,113 downwards.
GAGAAAAATGTTGTTAGTTCCACTGAGGAATAGAATGTGTGATTGGGGTGAAAGTCAGACTCTCTCTCTCACACACTCACAGTCAACATAACCAATTGATTGGCCATATAAATCTGGCGCAATTTAATCCTAAAATTGTGTACATATAATTTCATGTTTATATCTGTGGAAGCTCATCAACTTGCATGCTGTGGCAGGTTATGGTTCTGGGCTAAACTACAATTCAGGAGGGTATGGTTCAGGAATGTATGGCTCTTCATATGGTGGTGGACTTGGCGGACTTGGAGGACTTGGAGGACTTGGGAGCTCTTATGGTGGAGGAATGTATGGTAACAGCATGTATAATAGAGGAGGTTATGGTGGGATGTATGGTGGTTCTAGTATGCTTGGTGGGGGAATGTACGGTGGTGGTCTCGGGGGGCAAATGGGTGGCTATGGAATGGGCATGAGTCCATATGGTGATCAGGATCCAAATAATCCATATGGTCCTCCTTCATCTCCTCCTGGCTTTTGGATTTCTATGCTTAAAGTGGTAAGTAAACATGGCATTTCATCTCCTTGTGCATAGATATCAAGTGGTTCAGTTCTTTTATGGTCTAAGAAACAATGGACTATATATTTCACTTCTGTAGAATACCACTATGGACCCAGTCCTTCACCTCTAGATAATTTTGGTGTGAATGCTTGATACTGTTAAGTATTTGATGATAATTAGTATCCTTTCAATTGAAGTTTGTCCGGCTTGATATAATGTTTAATGGCCGTCTAGTTACTCAAGCCATGTGACAGATGCTTATTAAATACTACTTAGATTTTTTTTCTCTTGGTTGCCTAGTCCTTGGAGTTCTCTTACTTTCACTATCAAAGCATGCTATCGTCTCAACTTTTGAATGGGAGAGGTTTCGGTTTTAGGCTTGCCTTCATTTCTCCAGTGTTGGTTGTGTGTGTTTACTAATACAAGAATATCAAAGTCAGGAAAAAAGATGTAGGTCGAACCGTCGAAGTGCCTTTTGGCACTGCGCATCTGTTCTACTGATAGATTTAGTTTTTGTAGTACTCCCTCTGACCCAAAATAATTGTTCACTTAACCATTTTTGTAAAGATAAATAATTACAGTATTTTGATAAAGTGGTACTTCTGTCAAGTTGGGCAATAGTATTGTAGGGGTGGAAATGAAATTTTTGGATAAGAGAGTAAATTATTACGTTCAATTTGGATACATTCTCAAGGGTTCATGAAAATGAGTGTGCACCATACCATATTGTCTTAATGAATAAATGTGACTGCTTTTTCTTTCTTGACTTTCATTTTGAATGGCAGATGCAAGGTGTTGTGACCTTTTTTGGCCGTATTGCAATCCTGATAGACCAGAATACCCAGGCATTCCACATGTTCATGTCTGCACTTCTTCAGGTACTGCTTGTATATGTACTTTTACATCTAAGAGTCAGAATACGAACTACTAAACCGGCATCTGAGTTGAGTAATAATTGTTTAGGCAGTGGGTCATGATGCATCTTTAAATTAGTTGAAACAAGTAGCGACTTTTCTGATAAATAAATAAAAACACAAAATTGGCATGTGCAGCTTTTTGATCGGTCTGGAATGCTGTATGGGGAGCTAGCTAGATTTGTATTGCGACTCCTAGGGGTGAAAACAAAACCCAGGAAGGTTCAAGGGCCAGGCCCCGATGGTCTCCCAGTTCCCCACGACCCCCATGGGAACCAGAACTTCATCGAAGGACCCAAGGGCGCTCCAAGTGGTGGATGGGACAATGTATGGGGAAATGATAGTTAATAGATGCTCTGTTTTGAGGTTCACAGGTAAAAAACGCCAGATTGGAATTGTACTTCAGTATTAGTATGGATGGAGGTAAAGGCAATGCTACTCTTGCCTATATATATGTATACATTGTACTTGCTTTTGTAACATGTTTATTAGTTTCAAGTTGTTTCTGGTGTTGATTAGTGTGCCTCTGATTGAGGGCAAAAGCAGAAGTAGTTTTAGTGTGAAATATTGTTCTTATGGTTTTGAAGTTGCCATTAAGATAAAAGTTATGAAATTAGACTGAAGATAAAATTCTCTTCCATTAAATGTATTTGATTGAGCAAACATTTTTCTATGATTACTGTACCTGAGATTTGTATCTGCAAAAAACTTATACCAAAAGTCTATGTTATTAAACAATGGTAATAAGATTATGAGTAGTGTACCTAGCATATGTTTTTGTTGTAGAGGTGGTGGAGGATTGTGGCAAACTTGTCCGAATCCAATGGCTTGGCTTAGCATTCATCGGTTCCAGCGTTCTTAAACTCTTGTTGCTCCGAATTCTTGTTTCGAGAGCTGACTCCAACAATTGTACTCCTAATCCCCATGGATCGAAGCTCGCTGGTTACAGTAGGGCCATCCATGAGGACAAGATCGAAACTAGCTCCCGAGAGGAACAGATTCAGAGCTTCTTTGCCGTTGTGGACAGCCATAGATTCTACTTTATATTTGGTTAGGAGCATTTGGCTGATTCTGCGGATAATGGGATCATCATCTACTATTTTCTTTTCTGATGATGATGAGCTTGAGCTTCTGCTTGATCCTCTTCTAAACATTACTCTCTAATTTCCTGTCAATGTAAATTCGTATGTATGACCATAGTAAGTAAAAAGATTTTAATTTAATCTGAAAAAACAGGATCTAGTTATAACTGATTCAAGATATATCCAAATGCGAAAATTTGTGTACACAATTATTATAGCAACATATTAGTAATATACATGATTTAATGTGTAAATTTGTGCGTCTAATGAAGAAAATATATAAAGAATTCTACTATATATCTATATATATAACTGGTTCTTTTACCCAACGTTGTTAGGGTCTGTTTTAGCTTGCATTGACTTTGTTTGATTCAATCATTTATTCTCGTAGGTCTTCAGTTTTCAACTAAAATTTGAAATTCAAAAAACAACATATCTATATAATATTTGGAAAAATGGTCTAATTTAGTTCCAAATGGACCGATTTAGTCTATGAACTATCAATCGAGTTAATTTAGTCTAAAAGTTATCCAATCATGTCAATTTACTCCAAATATAGAAACCGTGTCAAATCAGGACATTTTGTCAAATTCATGGACGTAATCCGTTAAATAAAATATTACACGTAAGCATGAACTAATTGATTCCTTTCATAGATTTGACGGAATGCCCTAATTTGACACGGGATCTGAAACATTTGGACTGAATCGACAAAAAATTGTCTTCTTCTTCAATACTATGCTCTACCACTAAAAATTAGAGGTTATTGGTAAGTAGGGATGTTCACGATCGGTTAACCTACGGAACACAATGTTATAATGAACCAAACCGACTATGTCGGTTTTACAAAATTGCAACCGAATTACCGGCCACAAATGTTAAAGAACCGAAACTATTTGTTCAATTAAATTGTAGGTCGGTTACAATTTTAAACCGAACCGAACCAAATTGAATAAAAAATTAGACTTGGACCAAAATCATCTAGTCAAATGGGTTGAATTTTCAGAAGCTCAAATTGAGCTCACAAAATTCACATTCAACTTGTCACCTCAAGTAAAGTATGCATATTTATATAAAAAAATTTCTCACACTCTTCTTCTTATGGACGATGTGGGATTGCAATTCTCTACATATTTTCATTTTAGACATTTATTTTTCTTAAGTGGCGAGTCTCATCTTCTACAATTTTTTTTTATTTTTATGGAATTATACTTTGTTTTCTCATTAAGGTGATTTTGTGTAATATAACGGATCCGTACGTGACAAATTTTTATAGTTTAATATTTAGATCATGTATAACAAAAGAAGAAGAAAATAATGAAAGAATGCAAGAACAAAAAATAAAGAACAAACATGAGTAGTATCATCAATGATAAATATGAAGTAATGCAAATTATGAAATCACACATTGAAAACTAGTAAGAGAACTGAGTGAAAATTTATAATATACTCCATCCTTCCCAAAATGAGTGTCCTGTTTGTCTAAATTTTTTGTCCCAAAATAAGTGTCCTGTTTCTATTTTTAGGTTATTATATTATTATTTTTTCTATATTACCCTTATCACTTATGCACTACATGAAC
>JAYMTF010005155.1:0-12004 GCA_036897485.1 Pelargonium nanum | reverse complement strand
TTACAAGGGACGTCGTGTACTTGAGCGGGCTTGGGTGGTAACTCAATCACAATTAGATTAGGTAGGGCATTCTGATCTAAAATTGCAGAAGAAGTGTAGAAAATGATGTGAAGAAGAAGATACAATGAAGGATATAAGGTTGATAGTGGATAGTGGGCCCCAATCAAAAAATATAATCGTTTAAATTTAAATGTCAATAACTCTAAAACAGTTGAAAGTCAGTAATTGAGTTTATGCGGTCCACGTTTTCATATCTGATATTTAAATCAATATTTTAATAAATTGTTAAATTGACATGTTTTATCAATCCCACATAGGTGAAAGATGATAAGTGTGTAAGGAGAATTATCTATAAATGCTGTGTCAATTTTATCATCAAAATGGAGTTCAAATATAGGTCTTAGACTTTCAAGGTTTAAAGAACTACGAAGTTATATTTGGGTCTTGTTTAATTAAATTGGGCCTTAAGTTCAAAATTTTGTATTAGGTTTTTGGTTTAAAACCGAAACCGCACCGACAAAAACGGTTAACAACCGTTGAAATTTTGTGTTAGTGTCGGTCGGCTACGGTTCACTATTTTGCAAAACTGAAATTATCGGTTTGGTTCATTGATGGTCACTGCACAGTCGGTTAACCGACGGTGCACACCCCTACTAGGTGATGCAACATCACCAACTTTAACAATTTCAAGCATTCTCCTTCAATTTGAAAATTTGATCATTCATCTTCCATAAGTTACAAAAGTTCACCCATTAACTAATAATAATAACTATTAATATTACCTATAACATTCTCTATTATATAATTGTGTTAGTACAATAGATGAAGGCTCAATATCTAAACAAGTATCTTATTCATATAGCTAATAGTGGCCTGGAATAGTTGAAAAAAACACAAGTCTATCTTCTTCTCTTCTTTATATTCTATCCTTCATGTTTTATTATCCTTTATTACTTTAAACAATTGCAAACTCCTTTCCATTTTGGCTGTGGCTAAACTCAATCAATCATATGTTCAAATATTAACCACACATGATTAATATACATAAGAACTTTGTGCAAAACCTTCAGGTAATTGTTTGTTTTGTATTAATTTTTTAAATTAAATATAATTTTATCGACGTAACATAATAGCTATATCATACAACGATTATCACTCATGATTTTGATTATTAAGTTCATATTAATGAACTATGTCATCCGATAAATAATTGAGCGTATTGTTTCTCTTGACTATGGTGATGGATTCAAAGAGAACAATACATTATTTTTCCATTAAAACTCCAACCTATGATAATTTTGTTGATATTCTCTCTATTTATTTTTCATTTTAAATATTTTATTTTTCTTTGATATTAAATTAGTTTGAAAAACTCTATAAGGAAAATATTAATGCTTTTTATTGTAGCTCACCGAAACAAAAATGACATGAAGGCTTTCAAATTGAAGAAGTTTTCTGGAAGTGCTATCAATATTTAAGAAGTTGATGCTCGAGCATGTCTTTCAGCCCAACAAGAAAATTTGAAGAAAAAGATTTGATCATTTTGGGTAATAAGAAATAATTATATATTCAATGTAGATTGTATTAACTATATATTATGTTTAGTTTTATTTTAATAATATTATATACACTTTCTCATGATAGTACATTTCTCTCACTGTTTAGAATATGATGAATATATAATCATGACTACATAATTTTGTTTTTCTATTTTTATTTATTTTAAATACAAGTTGGATATCAACCAGCCTCATACAAATGGACAAGTGACGTGTGGCACAAAAGACAAGTGTAGAATGTTAACCCGGGAGTCGGTCAATAGTCTAAATAGGAAAGAGACCCGGGGCACGAGTCACGCGGGGCACCAACCCGCACAAACCAACCACACGGACTAGACGCACGGGAGGCCGCACGGACTAGCCGCACGGATCTGGACACCCTAAGTCGCATGGGCCCGTTCGCAAGGCCCATCTCTGCGAGTTCCCTCCTTCATCCATCCGCCATATGCTGAAAAGTCCAAGTGCTTCCTCATGCTGGACAGGCAGGCTAGACTGGACATTGAGTGTGGACTAGATAGACAGGCTGGACTTGTCCGGCCGGCTAGACTGGACAGGCAGGCTAGACTGGACTGATCCGGCCAAACTGGACAGGCAGAACTAATCAATACATCTGTCTAAAAAGCAAGACTGGCGCGTTTCAAAGCACGTTCTTAGAATTATGAGAACATGAACACCATAGGGAAGCAGTGACCTAAGAGGGAAGCCCAAACATGATCGCGAGCCTTGGAAGGGTCGCGCGCCTTTTTCTAGGCTCCCGCCCTTAGTTATCACTCTCCTCAGTGGCAGATCGAAGATAAAACCTCACATCCAACATGGCCGAAGGCTGAGGATAGTGATAGCCCGATTGGCAAGCAGAACCAACTGGGAGGGAGACATACCAAACTGAGAATGTCGGCTGCCCTGTTGTGGACTCATCCAATAGGCAACGGACAAGAGGACATTGCCTGCCCTGTTGGTGTACGTATCTAGTAGGCACCAACCAAAAGACCATCGCCTGCCCTGTTGGTGTGCAGATTCAACAGACACCGAGCAAAAAATCATCGCATGCCTTGTCAGTGTGTAGATCTGACAAGCAGCGAACGAGAGACCAGAGAACCTGCGTGCCCCACCTTGCCAACGGCCGATCAGAGGTCGCTGGGTGACAGACAAGCTTGAGGTCTATAAAAAGAGACTCAAACTCACATTATCAAGTTTGATCATTTTACTACCCTAGAAACACTCACAAGAATAAAAAAACGCTCCCAAACATTCTTCTTGTGTTTTTCGCAATCTTCGTGCATTCTTCGTTAAATTGAACAGACGACGGAGATTCAATTCTCAGTCTTTATTATACGTTCTGTTTGTGTGGAGAACTTATTCTCACGCTGGAGGCGGTCCCCTCTCTAGAGTTCTATTGAAAGACTTAGAAAAAAATAGTTGAATCAGTTGGTTCTATTGCCAAGAGCGTATTGAAAGCCTACATTTAACTAAATATCCTAACCACCAAGACATGACAATGGAAGAAGAGAGAAGATTTGCAAATGATGCTGCCCATCCATCAGGCATCGAGCAGAGCCCTAACCAGCAGAAGACTATTGCCTCTTACAGGAGCAGAGACATTCGCCAATCAAGGCAACACATGACGATCGAAGAGGAGAGAAGACCTAGAAGGGGTGCTGCTCACCAATCCAACTACATGTAGAACCCTAACCAGCAGAAGACTGCTACCTCTCATGGAAGCAGAGACAGTCTCCAGTCAAGGCGACACCTAACAATCCACGTCGAGGTTTCTAAAACTCTCGCGCAAAAAGAAGATTTGAGGACGAAATTGAATCGAAAGAGGACCTATGAACTGGTGAGCGCCACCAACACTACTCAGATTATCATCCCGATCTAGCAACTAGCAGCTCCCCTAATGCCCCCAGTGACCCCTAAGATGTTCAAGACGATGTCAGACCAGTTCGTGGGTGCAATGATCACCACCTACCTAGCAACCAATAAAGTAACAATTCCACTAGTCGCTCCGCCCTTCAATCCACCAACCACCTTGACAATGGTGGCCATGCAGTGATATGAGGAGGAGGATCAATTCCATCGGTTCTAAACCTTCCCATAAGGGGAGGAATAAAGAACAAAAGACTAAAACAATTTCAAGATAGATAAGTAACTAGGGGGAAGCTATGCGGACCCCTAGAACGCCAGCGGTCGTAGCTACTAAAAACCGCACCATCGCTAAAGAGTATCAAAAAGTTCCAGATCATCTTCGAAACGCCACCAATTTCCTACGACCATGCTAAGAAGGCATGCGTTGGAGGAAGACATAAGTTCCGGGTTATCTTCGAAACTTCACCCAATTCGTACAACTATGTTGAGGACGCATGTGTTAGAGGAAGACATATGTTCCGGGTTATCGATAAAACCCCACCAACCTCCGCAACCGTGATGAGAAGGAATGAGTTGGAGAAAGGCATAAGTTATGGGTTAGCTTTGAAACCCTACCAATTTTCACAACCATGTTGAGAAGGAATGTGTTGGTGGAAGAGAAAAGTTTTGGGTAATCTTCAAAACCCCATCAACTTCTACATTCATGCTGAGAAGGCATGCGTTGATAGAAAAGGAACATGCCTTGGAGGGGCATCGTTCAAAGATTAGGTGACGGAACCCGCCCTCACCGCACATGGTAGAGACCGAGTAGTCTCCTGGTAAGGGTGTAGGTTGGCTCTACACTCATCTGCGGATGAGAGAACATGCCTTGGAAGGGCATCGTTCAAAGACTATGTGAGGGAATCCGCCCTCACTACCCATAATAGAGGCCGAGTAGTCTCCTAAGAAGGGAATAGGTCGGTTCTATACTTATCTATGGATGAAAGAGCATGCCTTAGAAGGGCATCGTTCAAAGACTAGGTAAGGGAACCCGCCCTCCCCGCACATCGTTGAGGCTGAGTAGTCTCCTGGTAAGAGAGTAGGTCGATTCTACGCTCATATAGGGATGAGAGATCATGACTTGGAGGGGCATCGTTCAAAGACTAGGTGAGGGAACCCACCCTCACCGCACATCATAGAGGTCGAGTAGTCTTTTGGAAAGGGAGAAGGTCGGCTCTACACTCATCTACGGATGAGAGACCATGCCTTAGAGGGGCATCGCTCAAAGACTAGTTGAGGGAACCCGCCCTCACCGGTTGGAGGGCCTAGCCTACTCCAAATCAGAGAGCCACGCTTACCAGGAGCCTCGTCTCCACCAATATGGGGAGTCACGCCTCCCAGGAGCCTCTTCTCCACCAAAGGTAGGGAGCCTCACCTCCTAGGAGCCTCGTCTTCACTAAGAAAGGGAGTCTTCCCTCCTGGAGCCTCTTCTCCACCAAGCAATGGAGTCTCATCTCCACCAAGTAAGGGAGCCTCACCTCCCGGACCCCTGTCTCCATCAAGATAGGGAGTCATGCCTCCCGGAGCCTCGTCTCCACCAAGTAAGGGAGCCTCGCTTCCTTGAGCCTCGTCTCCACCAATTAAGGGAGCCTGGCCTCCCGGAGCCTCGTTTTCACCAAAAAAGGGAGTCTCGCCTCCTGGAGCCTCGTCTTCACCAAGAGAGAGAGCCTCGCCTCCCAGAGTCTCAACCGCACGGATCCGCACACCCCGAGCCGCATGGGCTCGTCCGCAAGGCTCATGTATGCGAGCTCCCTCCTTCATCCATGAGCCCCCATGCTGAAAAGCCTAAGTGCTTCCTCCTGCTGGACAGGCAGGCTGGGCTGGATAGGTGGGCTGGACTGGTCAGGCTGGCTGGACTGGACATGCAAGCTGGACTGTTCAGGCAGGACTAGTTAAGCTAAACTATTCAATACATATGTATAATAAGCAATATTGGCGCACTTCAAAGCACGTCCTAGAATTATTTGAACATGAACACCATTTAGAAGCACTGACCTAGGAGAGAAGCTCGGACATGATTGCGAGCCTTAGAGGGGTCGCGCGCCTCGTTCCGACTTCGCGCCTTTAGTTAGCACTCTCATAGAGGCAAATCGAAGATGAACCTCACCTCCCACATGGCTGGAGTTTGATGATAGCGATAGCCTGGTTGGAAAGCAGAACCAAGTGGGAGGGAGACATACCAGACTAAGAATCTCGGCTGCCCTATTGTGGACTCATCCAACAGGCAACGGACAAGAGGACACTTCCTGCCCTACTGGTGTGCATATCTAGCAGGCAGTAGCCAAAAGACAATAGCCCGCCTTGTTGGTGTGCAGATTCAATAGGCAGCGACCATGAGACCATCGTCTGCCTTGTCGGTGTGAAGATCAGACAGGCAGTGATTGAGAGACCAGAGAGTTTGCGGGCCCCACCTTGTGAACGACTGATCGAAGGCCGCTAGGCGACAAGTAAGCTTGAGGTCTATAAAAAGAGACTCAAGCCCACATTATTAGGTTCAATCATTTTACTACTCTAGATATACTCGCAAGAACCCGAAAACGCTCCCAAACGTTCTTCGTGTTATTTGTGTGTTCTTCGCAATCTTCGTGCATTCTTCGTTAATTCGAACGGACGATGGAGATCCGATTCCTAGTTTTTATTATACATTTTGTTTATGTGGAGAACTTATTCTCACGTCGAAGGTGGTCATCCCTCTAGGGTATTCGCTTAACGATGCGTTACCTGCGCAGGCTATAGGTCAATGACCGAATTTGGAGCACTGCTACCTCTAGACACCTGAAGACCCGAAAGTCCAAAGACTTTAACATAACCATGTTGACTATCTTGACATTGGAAAAGAAGACCGACACGGCACCATCTAGAGCCTTTATTTTAGGCATAGAAAAAAAATAGTCTAATCAATTATATCTTAAAATTAGAAAAGAAAAGTCACTCACTTATCAAATTGAACATGCTTATACTACTTAGACGTCTTTTTTTTTTTTTTTTTTTTTTTTTTTTTAAAGGAATGCTGTCTTTTTTAATATACTCATAAAGTTAAAAGTTATGAGTAAACTTATATATTCTTAGTAGATGAGATTTTTTTTATATATGTTATATTCTAATTGTATTATTTGATGGTACCATTTCATATCTTCTTCTTTAACATAAATTATATAATTTAAAAAATTAATTTTAAAATATATGGCTAAAAATAAAGATTATCATTTATTCATATAATTTCAGTGTTTTAATTATTATGCCTTAATAATATGTAAATAATTTCACAATTTCATAACTTATACTATATCAATTAAAAGTCTCATACTAAAAAAATATCAAATTACAATTGCTAACAAATATTCAAATAAATGCATAAAATATTAATTTTATAAGGTTGATTTATTTCTCTTCCACATTAAATTATTATATTATTCAAATATTTAAAATTTTATGATATAATAAAATGTATTTAATAAGAAAAAGTAATTTTATATTCATAACTTATTTTAAAAAAATAAAAATCAATTAAACATTATAATTATGAGTACTAATTCTCTAAAACAATTATTTTTATTAATTGGCAAAATAAAGTCACCATTAAATAACTTACATTTAATATATTAGAAATTAGTATTTTGTTTAAAATAATACTTATCTTTTCAGTAATTTGAAATAAATACAAAAAAAAACTATAATATTCAAGTAATGACACATTCATACTATGATATATAATAACTGATAATAATGACTAATAGAATGTCACCTAAACTATTTTCTTCTAAAAGACAATTCTAGTGCATGTGTTAACAAAAAAATTGTTATTAAATAAAATTAAATGCCAACTACCTCTGTTTCAAATTAAATGTCTTTCTATAGTCTATTTTTTGTTTAAAAATAAATGTCACTTTCTACTTTTAACAAACATATAGATATGACTTTTACATAATACCCTTTATCATCCCTAAATAGTAGTACTACTAATAATGACATTTAAATGGAAGATGAAAAGTTTTTAGCACAAAAGTGGAATAAATATATTAGTAATGGACTAACAATGATGAGTTTTTTGTCTTTATCTAAGGGTAAAAAAAGTCATTTAACAACTTTTCTTAATATTCGTGAAAAACTCTAGGACGACATTTAATTTGAAATGGAGGTAAGTGACATATAGTGATAGTCTTTACTATATATGTCAATAGGTAAATAGTAGTAAATTAGTACATTTCTTACCATTACACTTCAACTAAAGTATAATAGGTAATAAGAAATTTTATATAGGGACTTTCCACTAAATTATTTCTTCACTTTTTCAAAGTGGGACAAGTAATTTTTATATGTATAATAGGCTTTCACTCAATTATATTCTAAGTTTTCAATGTGGGACAAATGATCACTATATGTTTGTTCTGTCTTTAATTTTTTTCTCACATTTCTTCTTCTTCCTCTTCCTTTTTTATATATTATTTGATATTAAGACTATAAAGTTTTTCTTTTGAAAAAAAAACTATAAAGACTTATCACAAATCCATTAGATACAACCCAAAACTCATTTTAGATTCTACGTTATTTTTCTCTTTCTTACTCAACTTCAAAATCATAATGTCTCTTAATAATTAAAACACAACAAAAATCATATTCATTCTACTTGTTTGGTTCTTTACAAGAGAGAGTGAAAAAAGAAGTAATGATATCATGGTTTCACTTCCGTGAGTGATGCGGTAACAAAAAAACTAGATTTTTTTTTTTTAAATTTAGCCTATGTGTTCTTCATTTTATATATATAATCACATTTTCGAACTAAGCATCAAAATTTATAATAAAGAAATAAAGAACAAATAATATAAATTATTTAGATATTGTGAGTATGTTATTAATAATGTTTATGATAAATCAAATGTATACATTTTTCTTTAGAGTTTTTTTGTACTGATTTTCACACATTGTTTACCTGTGCATCGCACGGGGTCCCATGCTAGTTAGTTCCTAATTTTATATATTCTTCTACCGTTATAAGAAAATGCAGTGTTAAATTAATTGAATTTTATTTATATAAAATACATTTGATCCACAAATACAAAAAAAAATTGATTATCCAATAATAAATTTGTTAAAAATGTGAACCAATTAAAATAATGCGTTAATTAAAATATATAGTCTACCCAAACTTTAAACATAATATAAATAATAAAAAATAATTTTAAAAATACCCAATTATTATATAAAAAATTTAAACCAAATATAAAAATCACCTAAACAATTTCGGAATGACTAAAAATAATGTGTGAATTTATTTCGATTTTGTGATGTGATATTATTTTTGACTAATTATTATATCTCAAATGTATATCAACTTATATCAATATCTATGTATATTATAATAGTTGTTTACCGGCGGTTGTTTAAGCTAGTTAAAATTAAGTTTCCACAAAAGTTGAGCATATTGATGGTGTCGTTTGGTGACAGTCCTTCAATACCCATATATGGTCTTCGAAGAGATTGTATAAATTTAATTTTCCAAATGTAAGTTCGAAAAAGAAAATCAAAATTATATTATTTCATTACTAGCTTTATATATATCATATTTACTGATAATTTCTCTATAAAAGGAGATGAGAAGGCACCACATATAAATACAAATCAAAGGGAAGGAAATAAGAAGTTGATTTGGTGAATCAGAGATTACGATCCTTCTTTATAATGATATAGTTTATATATTACATGAACACTAGTCCTATCGTACAAATGTTGTATACAAAATGAGTTGTATTTTTTATATAGTTTATAAATTTCGGGTTCTTATGATTGTTCTTGTTATTGTCCTTACTTGATTTGCTGCAAATTGGTATCGAAGTTTAGAGTTTCGTTTCAACTAATGATACATACTTATGATGTTGAATGATGAATTTAGACTTTAGGGAACTATTTATATCAAAAGTTGTACGAGCTTCTATTAGAGAAAAATTCATATGTCACCAAGCATGTCACTCTAGGAATGGCAACCGGACTGACGGGGCGGTGGTGGAATTTGTATTCCCCTACATCTATTCTCGCCCCATTCTTTGTCGGGAAATAATCTCCGCTTCATTTTTCTTTATTCACCGGGTCCCCAATCTTAAGTTGGCTTCATTATTTTTAAACTTATAAAATTAATTTAAAATTATGATTCAATTTTTTTTACCGTATTACATAATAAAAACAGAAAATCTATAGTACAAATTCACAAAAAGATAATTACAATAACAAAATTGAATAAAAAATTTATTTTGTAGTTCATACAATTAAAGTAATAAATCATTATTCATCTAAAATAAATAGAAATTATTAAAGTAAAAGATGTATTGAATCAAATATTTCCTATAAATACTAAATATATTACGTAATATTAGGATTGAGACAAATGTCATTTTAGTACTCAACAAACTTTGAATAGACCAAACTAGTGCTCCATTGAAAGTTAGCTCAATTTCATACTCAAATGAAAGTTTTAGGGTCAAACTAGTACTCAAGATTATTTTTTTTCCTTCTATTATCTTAATTTGATATTAAAAAATTTACCAAATTTAAATTTGATATTTTTAACATTTCATTTTTATGATAATAAATTTATGTTTCATATTTTGTTTTTTCTCATTAAAATTATAAAATTATTTTTATAATCATGTTTACACTATCAATTAATTTCTTATATTCATAATAGAAATTATAAAATGGAACTAGTCAGTAAAAATTTAAATATTTATCGAGAGAACGTGTATTGCGTAAATCAAAATAATTAATATTTTACTTCACTACAATGAACATTTAAATACAATGAAAAATATTGAATTATGATATGATGAAAATTGAAATAAAATTACATATTTTTTTATATATAAAATTCGATACACTTGAGAATATCTTGAAATGACAAAAGAAATAAAACAACCTATTTAGCAATTGGGATTATTCGGTCACCGGCAACGACATCTATTATAATATTGTTTTTTTTCATTATTATCCCAATTGCTAGATAGTTTATTTTTTTTTCTATTGACATTTTAAGATATTCTCAAGTGTATCTAATTTAAACATAAAAAAATATGCAATTTTATTTAAGTTTTCATCCTATTATAATTCAATATTTTTTATAGTATTTAAACGTCCATCGTAGTGGATTAAAATAATCATTTTTGTTTTTTAAAAAATATTCATTATAGTGATTTGTACAATACATGCTGTCACTCTTTCAGAAGAAAAAAAATACATGTTGTTACCTTGATAAATATTTAAAACTTTATTGACTACTTTCACTTTATAATTGTTAATATAAATATAATAAATTAATTTATAGTGTAAATATAATTATTAAAATAAGTTGATAATTTTATTGAGAAAAAGTTAAGAATGAAGCATAATTTTATTATGTAAATAATGAAATTATCAAGGGATAAAATTGAAGATTTTGAAAAAAAATGAAATATCAAAGTATTAAATTTAAATTAAACTTGGTAACTTTTTTAATATCAAATTATGATAATTGATGAAATAATGAATAATGATAATCTTGAGTACTAGTTTGGCCTTAAAACATTTAATTAAGTATGAAATTGAGACAATTTTTTATGTGAGCACTAGTTTGGTCATTTTAAAGTTTATTGAGTACTAAAATGACCCAAGTCTGTTTCAATGAAAAGCTAGAATGGGGCTCTCCTCATGAATGAGCTTTCTAGCTACTCATGCATCTACCAAATATAAGAAAAGAATAAAAATGTTTGAATGATCATTTCATTCTATTACATTTCAGTGTACGTACCAAACATATATAGCCTATGAGTGTTTTATCAGTAATGGTGCATTTTTTTCATCACAACTTCATCTTCTAGCCCTAAGTAGTGTACCTTTTTGTTTATTCCACATTATTAAGTCGTGATGCGCCTGCTTGACTCGGGTCAAAGCAAATACACTAATTGTCTTGTCGTCTTGTCCACGTTGCTAAGGAAGTGTCCTAAGTGTTTTAAGTGTTTTAAGTATCGATCGAATGTCGTTCGTCCAACCTTGTCGTCTGTTGGCAAGATCCGTCGGCGAAGTCCGTCAACCTATGACCTGCGAAGGAAAACACACCAAAGAACGATAACCTAGAGGTGTTATCGGGATGCTGCCTCAGGCGTAAGTGTGAGATCTCGACCAGAATACACCAAGCTTCTAAGAGCGTTTTAGAGAGAGAAAGCTAGAGAGAGAGTATTAGTTGAGAGTGAAGATCCCTCTCCTCTTACTACAAGGGGGTATGTATATTAACCCCGAGTTAGTGCAACGTGTCATTGCATGATTCGCCGGAATCAGAGTGGACCCCACTTGGGTGGCTTGAAGTCTAAGCAATCTGGCATATTGCGTGCGTGTCAAACGAGGCCGACCTCTTCCATACGTCCCCCATGCACTGGGGGCGTATGACGAAGACCTTGAAAGCCTCTATCTCGCGGGATAGCGTCCCAAGGCTTTGAAACTAGCTTTGAAGTCGCCATTATGGCCTGAAGAGTTGGATCACTTCCGGAGTGGCTTTTCTTCTTTCTTAACTCCGGTACCCG
>JAYMTF010005154.1:0-12008 GCA_036897485.1 Pelargonium nanum | reverse complement strand
TCCCTTTCCCTTTCCCCTTGCTCCTTTAAGTTTTTCCATTCTACCAACGAAGACTCCAATATCAATTAATTTAAAATTTTACCATTAAAAATTCACAGGCAACTCATTGTTTCTACAAAATTACAATGTTAGTAGATCCATTATACACACTCTAAACAATAGTATAAGTTTTCCAAGAAATTACTCAATGGTTTAAAACACACATTTTTTCTCCGATCAAGGTTCAAATCTCATTGAGTAGATTAGGTAAAGCAAGAATTTTTTTTGAAAAAAGAAGAAGAAAAGATCTTTGCAACTATTGTGTAGCTCGATTGACTTCTCGAACTATCAATTCCATTTCATATTAGACAAAAAGAAATCACAATAGAGAGAGGCTTAATTTGGATTTTGGAGGCATCACATATCTAATTTTGAATATGCCTGAGATAGTAACCATACAATAACTTGACAAATACAAATGTTAACTAACAAAAGCTAATTAACTAAATAGAGAACAAGAGTCTCAGCAAAAGAACTACTGACTGAAATTCACTAAAAAAGAGTCACCGACCAAAATTTAGCCAAGAAACAAAGAAAATGAATTCAGACGATCACGAGATGTTATCTTTTCACCGACTTGACTGAGCCACATCTCATAACTCTTTCCACCGAGAAAAAAACACTAACATAAGCTAATAATTCAACCCATTTTATATATAACTGTTTTCAACAGATTTGCACCATGGAATTGTTAGTATTACAAGATTCCCAAGAGTAGTTGGTGTTGACACCAACCCTAGAAGAAGGTTGGTGCCATTTTTGATCAGCCAAAATCCTCTCAATCTCCATAGGGCTGCATGGCATGGCCAAAGTTCCTTCTTGGTTGAACCCAAACTCTTCAGCAGATTGTTCCAGAAGCTTCTGGAACCTCGGGTGCCTCAAGTACCTCAGTGGCACCACAAACCTCCTTGCCTCCTCCTCTCCCACCGCCACCACCGCAAAATGTCCCTCCTTCACATCCTCCGGCACCGACGACGACCTCGAATCTTCATAATTCTCGTATGATCCATAAACAATGTTGTTTTCCTCGTTGTTGTTGTTGTCGACGTTGTTTTTTCCGGCGAAGAGGCTCTTAAGCTGAAGCTTAATGCCATTTCTCTTCTTGCCATTGCTGCCACTTTTGCTGAGCTTGGCCATTTTGGTGCTTTTTTGAAGCTTTTTGTTGTTTTAGGGTTTCTTGTTTTGGAAGGAGATGGTTTTTGTGTTTTGGGGAGGTGTTTTTGGTGGGTATATATAGTGAGATTTGGGGGGGTCCGGTTGGCTAGTTGCTAGTGGTTTAACGAAAGGACATAAAAGAAAAGAAATGTACGTGAAATTAAAAAATTGATGATTTAAATCTCAAAATAAAAAAAATTGATGATTTAAGTGATAAAAAAAGAGACACGGTTCATTGACTATTGGAGGAGTTTAAGGGGGGAGACCAGTGCATGTGCATGTGCATGAGCAGCTACACTATTCAATTTTTACTATGACACGTCCGCTGTCGTCCTTTTCTGTGTTTTTTTGGCTCTAACGGTTAATTTTCATGCCATTATTGTTTGATCATTACAAGCTGTAGATTCTTCTAGGTCACTTGTGTAGTTAAAATATATGGAAATGGTTTTCATAAACTACAATGATCAGTACCAATTAGGTTATGGACTAAAATGGTTTCTATTCACTCTTCTTCTTCTTCTTCTTCTTCTTCTTTGTTGTTGCTGTTGTTATATGATGTAAGAATCTTTATTCGGCTGATTTTAAGAACGCACTCTCACGTTGGTTTGCTTATATTACGCAAGAGTGTCTCTAAATCACCTTTTTGTGCACCCCACTTTATATATTTTGATTATATTTTTTTAATGCACGACCCTAAGGGCGCAACCCTACAATGATATAGTGTATTTAAAGAAAAATATTATTAATTACCTTGAAACTATTCAGTAATGGTGTCTTTGAGCCGTTTTCTTGCACATCTCAAGACTATTTTCTCGTCAGACGATTCTAAAAGAGAACCCCATGTTAGTACTCTAGTGCGTTCAAAGAAGAAGATTGTTCTCTCGAGATCAATTATACTCTCGACAATCATAAGGGAGCATCTCCACATTGGACTGATGCATTTTGGTTACCTTCAATTTTCTTTTTCTTGACTGTTGATCTTAAATTTAAGCTAACCGAAGAAACAACAAAACTACCTTAATTATGAGACCAACTCCTTATACTAACAAGGCATTAAGATATTTAAAATTGATCACTTCAACAAATTAACAATATACCAGTTTGGCCAATATCTCCTAACAAATTAATCGACAACTAAGTTGGCATTACTCGACCAACTCCTAATACTTTAAAAACCATTGTCACAGTAAAAGATTCTATGGCTAAGAAATGGAAATAATATCTACAAATTAATATCAAAGGTACAATCCATTTACAGACTATATTTCATATTTAACACAATAAATTCTGCAGGACTTATATATAAAAAAAGAGTGAACAAGTCCAGGACCACATTTGTTCCAACAACTCACTTTACTACAAACAAACTGACAATAACTATTTTCATTTTTCACAAGTATAGTAATAATTTTGCATGCTAAATCGATATTAAATTTTGTACGTACAAACGACTGTAATTTTCAAAATATCACCAGTCCACATAGTCAGACCGTAGACATTAATATCATCCCCTCCTACTTATAGAGCTTGAAAAAAAAAACGTAATACCAAAAGATCTTAATCTAAACTCTTATCAACTCGACAAAAATTCATTAATCGAATTAGATAGCCGCGTCAACTTGACAAAAAGTGCAATGTTTTCTCTGGTGTATAATGATTGATGGGAAGCAACATAAGCTGCAAGGACCACATTGATTCAACAACTCATAGAAATTATTTACGGTATTGAGTGACCAATGCACGCGACCTTGTTATATATATAAATCATATGATCAACATTACATATCGTGTTGTTTTGTCACAAAATTATTTTCTTAAATAAACACGTGATTTTCTTCGAATTATTAGGCTGACCTTCGAGGTCCATATAGTCAGGGACGGATGCACTAAGGCCATATTGGGGGCAGCTGCCCCCACAAAATATTTTTTTTACTGTATACATTGTATTTATTCATCAAAACTCTTATATTTGCTTATATTATTTGATAAAATTAAATTATTGCTCCCACAAGATTTTATTTTTTGTCATAATAGTTTGATGAAAAATTATTTTTATAGTTTGCCCCCACAAGACAAAAATTCTGGATTTGTCCGTGCATATAGTACGTACGATTAATAAATTTATATGTTCCCATATATATATGTGTTGCAATATGTGGTTCATAAATATTAAAGCTATATATGTATGTAATTTTTATATGTTAGTAACATGCATAAAAATTGAAAACACTGCCGACCTTATCATGAAATTATAATATGTTGAAAATGTGATGAAATTGTGTAGTGTCAAGTTGATGGCAACATATATATAGGCAATAAGGTCAGTCCAAACAGTAGGGTTTTGGATCTTTGTTGATGAAAATCATTGACTAAGTGAAATCAATCAAATCATAACACTGCATTAAAATTTCACTCATACTGATTCTAATGAATTTGTTGGAGTAAAGTGATCCGTTAGATTCATAATTTTAATGAAGTCTCACAACCCCATTGGTGGCTTAACCGTAAATAAATTATTCCTTAGAAACAGTTTGAGACGTGCTCTTTTACTTAAATAATTTATTTTTATAATTTTTAAAAATAACTAAGGCTTGACGGATAATGAGGCGAGAACGGGACAAGGACAAATAATGCAATCCATCCCCATCCCGTACTGTTTCCACTCGTATATATTTGATAGGAATACGACGCAATTTTAACGTGTTTTGTTCGGTTGTTACGACATAATGAAATGGGCCATGGGCCCTGTATATGGGCTCCACTTAAGGCCTTAACCACGGCATACCCTTGTGCTCTGCGCGTGGGCTGAAAAAGAAATTAGGGTTTGTATTTAGTGAATCCAAAAAGGAAATAAAATAAGTCAGTTTTTGGGTTATTTATTAACTTCATATAAGTCTAAATAGTTAGTTCATGGGTCTATTTAGTGTTTCCAAATTCAGCTACCAAGAAACCCATTTGTACAGACAAAACAAAATCATTTTTAATTTTTTCTCCACTTCTTGGATATTCAACATTTTTTTATCAGTAACTCAAAATTTCATAAATCTCATGTGTTCAATTTTAAAAATGTATAGAATTTAATATGAAAAATTGGCAACTATTGATAGGTGATATATAGATCATATCTCTAGGTGATATTGACGAAAATAGATAGAAGGTATTGGCTTGTGCATGTGGTTTGTTTCGTGTACTTTTTAGGTACAAAACATGCAAATTAGATATTTAATTATCAACACAATTTATAGACGAAACTGAATTTAGAAATGATCATGGGTGGACACAAGGCGGGGAGTGTCGGGAGTGTCGTTTGCGTTCCCGCATATAAAATCTCTTTCCATTAGGCATAGCGGTTTAATGACCATCATGGTGTTGGCGTCGCTGGAAAAGAAAAATACTTCAATTCATTCCATCGAGTTTTATGTGCAGCTAGAAATTTTGTAAAATATATATTTGACACTTAAATAAACCCATCACTTTATACATAATTAAAATTTTGTCCAATATTTACAACAAACTGCACTTCTCATCTATATTTATTATTTACCATAGCGAAAAAAAAAAATTCAGTCGAAAGTTTCCAACAATGACATAAATGGAGGACTGTTTAGGCACATGAACCAACAAATAAATAACCCTTAATTTGTCGTAGATTTTTTTAAAAGAATGTATCTTTTTTTTTGTTTTGTTTATCACTTAAAATTGTTGAGAACGACTAGATATTTTATTTAATTTTTGTTTTGATATTTTAAGACATTAATAAAGTGTTTTTTGTGAGAGCATTTTAAGGTTAATAATGGAGACAATAATAATTCCATGCATAAAGCAAAAAAAAATGTTATTATATACTATGATTCTATAGAGCTAGACTTGTCATAAAAAAGAACATTATTTTTTGCTAATATTCTTATTCTACGTATTATTATATAACTTTTTTTTATTGTTCTCTTTGTCTTCCAATGAAGTGATCGTTGGAAGGGTTTTATTAGTTTATTGTTTTGCTGATCTTGTTGGTAGATTTACAATCACTTAGGACCCACTAATTTTCCCATTCTTTCTTGTTTTCTCAAGTGTTAAGGGTCTGTTTGGTTAGTCTATTGGAGATGTCAACAACAAGAAAAATGATTATTAGAAACAGTTTCATTCAGACTCTACCGTATTTGAAAGCCGCTTGGGTTTTTTAACCCACACGGAAGATAGTTTGGTTTGGCTCTCGTATGATAGGTCATAGACTACAAACTTTTGGAAGACAGTTTCATCAACTTGTGGGTGGTAGATTCTGTCATGAGATATATAAAGTTTTAACCGTCACATAAAACCATAGCTTTTATGTGGTCTAGAAGTCCTAAATGTTGTAAAGATGAGATAAACGAGGGTTGTAGAGAACTGAAACTTGGTTGGGTACACTTACACACTCAAATGTTAACTATCATCGAAAAAGTTGAGCATGCACACCACACCTCGAGCATCCTCTCTAAACAATTTTGCCGCACCCTCGTGAATCAATCAGTGGAACACTAACTTAGCGTTCGAAGTTTGACCCAATTTCAAAGTTTAGTTTACAAAACTGTAAAAATTTAAACGATATCTCGATTTGTGCGTGTCATTGAGAACAACTACTCATTTTACTGACTATATACACAAATTATTGTGACTAAATAAAACTTTGAGATTGATCAACAAAAACCCATTTGAAACCCCAAATTTGTTCTCATCTTTTAAAATTTTCAAAACTAGATTGTGATGACGTGGCTTGCTTTTTGAAACATGTCAACTCTCAATCAGTCCACCTGTCTCACAATTTGGCAAAAAAGTGAATGCTTGCTCCCACTTCAGTGTCTTTTGTGCACTTTTGAAGGAAAAAAAATTGAAAATTTGGGATCATATTTTATTTGGCAGTAAATAATTGAAGGGACCATGAAGCATTTGCATGCACATGAAACTGTTTTTCTTCTCCATTTATTCAATGAAGCCATAAAATTGCAATCAAATAGATAGAAATCCATGTGATTCAATACTCCAAATATAGCTATAATTAATTTGAGTTGGAGATGATGATAATGATGAACAAGAAAAGAAAAAAAAAAGGCTTAAAAAGCTTGAATTGACCATTCATTTTGACCATTTAAGGATTGTGTTCTGTGGTATCATATAAGTTATTATGCATATAGGGAGAGATAGCTAACTATTATTAGATCTTTTATTAATATGTCTCGTAATATTAGAATTTTATTTTAAACTGCAGATTGATACATAAGAAATAGTGTATGTGTTCTTTTGTGATGTGACGTTCGATTTAAGCGTTTTTTTTTTATTTATCCATTTGTTAGCAGGAGAAATTATTTGATTACTATTATTTTAATCTCAAAAGACACGCATTCTTCATTAAAAAATAAAAACACACGATTTTACATGAAAAACATATTTTCTCGTTTAACTGTCATTTGAAATGACATCTTTTCAGAAACATTTAAATTCAAAGTTTCAAACAGATATGGAATCGTAACATTTAGTATAAATCTAATTTGGAGCTAGCCTTTAGGTGGGTCACATATCAATTAACACTAATAGAAACAACAATACCAAAATTTGGACCACAAAAGTTGCTTTAATGTGTTTATGTTCACTAGGGAGCAAGCAAACATGGCTTCCACAACTTCACAAGCTCATCAATATTAGGTATTTAGTTAAGTGTTAAGCTCTCTTTTGGTTCATTTTCCATTATTGAAAATGGCCTCCCCATACCCTAGTTTTGTGTCTATATATGTATATCAAATTTGTCAATTCGAGCCACGGGGGCAAATGCAGGCCGAGCATTAAAAAATAAAATAAAAAACTCATGCATTAACGACAATACACGTTAGAACTATACTTGACAATGTAGACCGTGGGCTCAAAATAGAAACAAATACACTCATTTTGGGACATAGTGAACATTTAAAGTATCTTGTTGCTAAAAAACACATACATTTTTACCAGACATTTTTTTGTCAATTCTATGTGCCTTGCCACTTAATGAAAATGTTAAACCGGATAAAAAAAGTACCAAAATATGAACACGTGAACTTTTTGACCTGACATGTGTAGAACTGAGGCACACATCGACATGTATATGTATCATCGATAATACAGTTATAATATCTCTAACCTTCAGATATTTAAAGTATCTTGTTGCTAAATATCATTGCCACCAGAAATATCCAATCCTCCAATTTCATGGTATTATAAAACAAACATGAGCTATAAAATAAAAACAATCAATAATTGATTAGGAGACAAATAAAGAGACAGAAGCAAAGCAAGGTCCTACAAAAGTCTGCATAAATAACTTTTGTTAGACACAATCTGCATCAAAAAATCTGTAATAGCGTGAACTTAAGATCTTCCTCTCCTGACTTATATAAGTTGGGTTTGTGTATCATTTAAAGCCACCATTGCTATTTTGATTGCTCAAATAGTAGAGAAGCAAAAGGAACAAACTAGATTTGTCCTCTACTGTTCTATTTTCTAAAAAATACAAAACAAGTTACTTTTTTTTTCTAATGTTCTCTACTCTTCTATTTCTAAAAAATCCAAAACAACTACTATTTCCTGATGTTTTATGTCTAGATGTTTGTTTCAGGTAGGGGTGTAAGAGAACCGAGATTTAACGAGCAGCCTAAAATTGGTTATCGCTGAAACTTTGTTCGAATTTGTTACACTTGTACTCTTGCTCAAGATTAGGCTCAAGTATCAGGCCGTTAAATTTTGTCCAATCAAATATAAAACGCACCCATCCGTCTCAAAGACAAACATTTTAGAGCATGGTTTTCATAAGGTCTAGAGTTCGAGCTTTAAGGGCTAGTTTGAATTGTTTGATAAAATTGTCCGAAAGTAAAAAGATGATTATGAATTTACTACATTATCCTCATGTGTGTGTGTATATATTTTGTATTATTGTCAATCATGATAGAGTATACAAACATTAGAATAAAAGTAAGATCATCTTCTCTGGGTTGACCCGCATCAAGTAAAAACATGTACATTCAACTTCGAAGTTGACCCATATCTTCTCTTAGACACCCACATTGTGTTTTTTTCTTGGTTGACAGAGTCAAAACAAATATCACAAAATAACATTATTACTCGGGCTGAATTTATTTTAGTATAAACCATTGCCAAATCAAGAGTAATTTATGGTGCAAAATATCCCACATGAGCTACAGTAGATCGTGCAGGAGCCTCCAACCTCTCATGGAGAAAGCTCCCGCAAGATCTCCTGCAACCCTTCATTTTCCGCAAGTCACTCAGCCTTTCACCGATAGCAGAATATCTTTTGGCTTCAACGTCTAAAAACATTGAGTCTGCAGGGCCTCAGTAGAGGACCCAAACAAACACTAAAGGTAACAGTATCTCAGCTGAATATGATATTCACTCAGTCCAGTACGATTTCTACAAGCAAGAAGACAAATGATGCCACCTGATTGCTAGTCATGCACAAACCTTATGTGCTGTGCAAAATGTACAAAAATTATTTAAACCAATTTCACATATCATGTGCTGTGTAAAGCAAATGAAGCCCCCTGCACCTTCTAAACTGAAAATTGAACCAATTAGCTGCAACAAAATGGACAAAGCTACCAAGAGTCCCACTGCATTCAATTGATGATTCACACAATAATATAAAGCTAATACTATCGTTCTCACTTCTTAGTCACAACCCAGTCAGTCACATATGTTAGAGCTGTCACAATAATTGCCTGTTCACACCATTTTGACCTCTTCCCCATTTTTGTCTCCAAACTCTTCAACTCAAACATGTCGGGTCGTCTATTTTAATTATTTTCTGGGGAATTCGCTGACAGGTGATCCAATAAATGTCCAATACAGTACAATAAGCAAGGAGGGCCTGTAAGATATTTATATCGATACAAAAAGAAATAGGAAAGGTTCTGTGCATGCCCCCAACAAACGATAAAGTGAAGCCCACGTATACATATAGGTCCATATATGTTGACACATTACGGTAACTTAGCAACAAGAGAGTATACTAAGAAAGGAATGGGAATAAAAGAATATAACTATATTCCTTGATAATATTATGAGAGAGATTTCAAATACAGCCGTGTATCTAAAAAATTGGTGACTCTTTAACGATAGGTTTAGGCACATGTTGCCGTTATGTATTATTACAGTATAATGAGTATACTAATCGTGAAGGCTAAACATAACCATCTCATGTATTTTGATCTGATCCGATGGTTAAGGACAAAGAACATTGGAGCCGCTTGTATTTTCTAATTGCAGGTCAGTTATATATCTACAAAACTTTAACAACAGTGATTTCATGGTACCTGAGAGCTAAGAGAGCTTGCATTTACCATTACAGACAGAGAAGGCTGTAGAACACGAGGGGTATGAAAGCATTATCGAGTTGTGCAGTGTAGGCTTCCAACAAACCACTTACAGTCACGGCTAGGAGAAGAGAGATCCAATGCTGCACAAGTTGATAGCATGACACCAAAAAACTTAAATCAGAAAACAAATTTTTCTCAGTTGCAATTTGTTTGTTTTTTTCTTTTTACTTTTTCATGGGCAGGGGGTGGCCGGGTGGGGCAATTTCAATTTTTGAAGATTAAAGTGCAAACTACCAAATTCTTAACAAGAGGCAACAACTGGCTTTAAATGCCACACAAAAAAGGCTTATCCACAGTACCGTTTAGGGAAGAAAACGACAAACAGAACCAAGGGAGAGTCATGTGCTAAGGCTGCATGTGTACAACTGTACATCAAGCGTACTACGTAAAAAGCAATGAGAGTACAACCATGTCACAGTTGTCAAGAAGTAATGCGCACATGAGAGAGAGAGAGAGAGAGAGAGAGAGACCTGGGTAAATATATATCCTGTTGATGCCAGAAGTGGAAGAAGAATTGAACACGAAGCCAGGACAGATGTTATACCAGCTGCAGTACCTTCAACAGTTTTTTCTGGCAAGTAGAAAAGCTTTCATTCATTAGGGGGTTAATTGGAAACGCTTACTTGTACAAACTTAGAAAGAATTTAAAAATCTCATTACTTCCAGTTTTGCTCCATCTAAGAACACCGTACTTGTGGCCCACCATTGATGCCTGGACATAAAAGCAAAATTTTCAATTGAAAAACTAGTATGGGAAGTAAGGATCATATGCTGGTAGCTATCTTACAAGGACACTCTAAGATCTGTGGAATACCACATTGTAACAGATGTGGCTATAATTGCCTCATTATTTACTTTTTACACGCTTCTTGCTTCTTTGAAGCATATAGACATCTCTACCAAATATGTTTGTTGGACATCTCTAACAAAAAAAAGAAGCATACCCACTGTACTCTAGGATGAGTATCGGACTCTTGAACAACTGTTTCCTTTCATCATCTCCAAACCAATGTATCACTTATTTAGAACCTTGAATATGACCCTCTCTTGATGTTTTACACAGAACATTACTTGAATTAAGCAATCGATATATCAACAAGAGAACATCAGTTTACTATTCTAGGGAACAAGTCCAACTGAAAGGGGAAACAAACAAATAAACATTGCAACCAAATACTCAAGTGAAAAGGTATGCCAATTGCATAGGGCTCATATGAAAACTATATTAATTCAAGCAAAAGAGATAAACGAAATTTTAGCAAAAGACCATTACTTAACAATTCATTTTTTATAAAGTTCAAGTAAACATACTTTTTTTATTCATTAAAACTCGATGCACAATATAAAGTTGAACCAATTTCTGATATAGAATAACTAGCAAACTCACCATTGTATCTCCAATTCCAAGGCTCAAAATTCCAGCAAAAGGCGCAAGTGGTCGATCGTTGTACCCGGAAGACATCCAAATAGGAAGTGCACATCCCAATAAGAGTGAAAAATGGCTATATAAATAAATAGCATTATAATTTAGAAATAGTAGGACCTTCTTGTAAATCAAACACAAGCATTACAACTCTCGTCCATGAGTATAGATCATGACATACCTAACAATAAGAAGATCAGAGTCACGATGGTCTGTAAAAGCATTCATAAATTGATTTATGAGTTGTCCCAATGGCCAAATTCTCCATACCTGCATAATAGAAATTAAAATGAGAATAATACCTATGGAACTTTTTACCGTGCAATTTACATATTTATAGGAAAAGATACAAATTAAAATGTTGGGAAGAAAGAAAACCAAATAACAAACAACAATTTTTTTGATGAACTTACTCGAATAATTTCTAAAGCCAAGAAAACTGCCAAAGCTGCTCCAAATGCTAAATCTAAAAACTTTGGCTGAAAAACAATCAGATAGAGTAAATAATATATCAAAAAGACTGAGAACAGAACGAAGAAGCTAAGGAAATACTAAACAATTGATAAACAATCATAAGATTTTCCAAATAACCTGGAAGATAAGAGCAGGCAGAAACATGGAAACAGCCATGAGATGGTAATACTTTCGGAGAAGAATCCTTTCGAGTTTGCTATTCTTAGAAATGTTGTAGAACCGCAGAACTGAGACATATATCAAACCCACCCAGTACATACATAATGACAGCCTTTTCAGTGGTTCCGAAAAAACAAATCTCAATACCCTGCCAGGAAGACAGTTCAAATATAAGGATATATGATGCAATTTTTTAAATATGGAGAATAAAATTACAATGATGACTGGTTTGTATAGTATACCTCATAGCCCTTTACCTAGGTATTAGCTTCATGATATAAGATTTTACAAAAAGGAAAAACAGTTTATCCACAAAACCAGCACATGGTAGAATTTTTGTACACCTCCTATGATTCATGAAGAAA
>JAYMTF010005153.1:0-12008 GCA_036897485.1 Pelargonium nanum | reverse complement strand
TCCCAACCGCGAGTTTGCGGGTCCGCTCAGGAACCTCATGGTTTAACCAAAAAAACTCACGTTATCGGTTATACTCAGATTTGATGGGACACGTCATCGTGCCACCTAAGATTTTAGAACACGTCAGACTCCAACTGTGATAGATGGAATGATAGTGTTTCATTTCAATTTTTTGAGGTAAGAACGGCAAAATGAAGTCGTTTCGTGTGTGGTTATCTCAAAAACTGAAACGTTTTCGTTTCATCTATCGCAACTGGAGCTGACATGGACTAAAACGAAACCTTTTTGGTGGCATGATGATAACGTGTCACCCTAAGATGACGTGACACGTCAAAACTAGCTACAACCGATAACGTAGGTTTAATTCAAAAAATAGAGCAGTCCAAGGGCTCAAATCATACTAAACCCTAATTAGGGACTAAAACCAAAAGAGATTGCTTGGTTAAGTTCTGGCTGCATATGTGTTGTAGTGTTGCTACATCTCTTGTTGCTGAGGAGAATTTTGGGGGTTTGTTAATTATAAGTCTGTGTTGTTCATTGTGGCTATGTAGTTCGGTTTAACTGCAAGTTAATTGCACTGCATTGATTGTGCACACAAAAATTGTGTAATTTTTGTTCTTTCGTGTGAACTGAAATCATCTAGTAAAGATATGACCAATGTGATGGAGTTGTGGGGAAATTAACTTTTGTAACGAGTGTTGTATAGAAGCAGTGAGAATATATGTGGTTCAGCTCCGACATGTTATGTGTCTTGTGTGGCCGCTTTTAACTTGAATACGGGAAATGATCTCTCAATGTTCGAAATCATGCCAAATCCAAATTTCTTATGACTTAACACACAATATATCTTTCTAGTTTGTTATGAGTTATCCGATTCACAGGACTTCTATAGTACGGTTAGATACTCTTAACATTTTTGTATAATATATCCTCAGCCTATTGTATTACTGCAATTGTTCTATCCGTTGATTCCTAGGATATCCCATTTCCACAACTGAATCAATTTCATTTTAGCTCCCATTTTTGGAATAGATATTTCTATTGTAGGACCTATAGTAGCTGATAGATGTTAATGGACTTGATGCACTCAATCTGTTTGAATTTTAAAGTGAAAAGAAAGATTGGAATATAGTACAGTCGATTATCCTGCTGGATTTCTGCTTTGGTTGTTTTAATTTAGGGCTGTACAGTTATGATATAATATTTTCAAAGAGACTCTTACCACTTATTGCAGTGAAGGCTAAAATATAGTCTCTTCCACTAGTCCACTATACTATTGCCATGGTTTTATCTGCTGAATCGTAGAACTTCACTGTCACTGATCAGTATTTTGAGGGAGATTATTAGCCCTCATGAAGACTGTTCATTGAAAATGGAAATAAATGAGAAAATAATTAAAAAGAAGTTGGAATTTGAGAATTTTGTTTATTGTTATTATTTTATTTTGTTATATATATCTCGTTTAGTGAATGGAAAGGAACGTTTAGTATTGAAGCTCCTAAGTAATTCAATTGTGCAATGTTCTGTAGATTACTGTGCATGGTTTGTGAAGGTTTTAATTTAATGGAACCATAGACTGTTCTCTCATTCAACTGAGAACAACTTCATGCATGTTTTCATAGCCCATACATGTGAGATAGCGAGAAAATAGGAATGGAAAAAGAAGATAAAGTGCCTATGTAAAATGGAAAATAGAAATGCTGTTTCGATAAGTTAAATAGAAATTAGAATGTTGAAAGGCCAAGAAATGTGGTGACCACATAGTTTGGCACTCCACATTCCTTGACATAACTTGAACTCTAATTTTGTGAAGAATCAATGCAAAGAACACATTATTAACATGGTTCCCTATGCTTTTCATTGGACAGTGCGTTGATGAATGCAAGAAGCCTTCACAATCTGAGCACTCAGTTATAATTGGTAAACTTCTGGCTATTCAATTTGCACTAAATTGCTATTTTAATTTCTCATTTTCTTGTATTTTAGTGATAGACTGATAGCATATTCAGTTTTATACTGCCTCTAAATTCTTGAAACTTTGGAATGGTTTACCTCTGAGAACTACAATTGGTCTTCCTTTAGGCCAGAAATCTGGTTGGCTCATAGATTTTTTTGTTCTTATAATTACATAGGAAATGTTCATTTGAATAAGCTGTGTCATAGATTTTTTGTCTTTCCATACCTTAAACATTAGTGATGTGGAGTCGCTTAAGTTTACAAATACAACCTCTCTCTGATAATCTGACATAGAAAATCTCCATGACAACGACCAAGCAATGATGGGGTGGCAGAAATAAGAATCCTTAGGGATGTGTGGTAACATAAGGAAGGACAAGATTAGGAATGAGACTATTCGAGGAAGAGTTGGGGTGACATCTACTGAAGACAAGATGCGGGAAAATTGTTTAAGGTGGTTTGGACTTGTAAAGGTTACGAACCGAAAGAATGCATCTCCCCTAGGCGTCTTATGGGTGGTTTTTGCCATACGGCACTCCTGTATTAGGTATTCAGATGCTGATCAATGCTTATTTTCATAATATAAGTATAACCTCGTTGCCCTAATACTCATGGTTGTTGTTGTGGCACTGAATGAAGTGAGATAGAAAATTAGGTCTCATTTGACTGACCTGGTATAGCCGACGGGAAGTATTTAACAATATAAGCTAAATTGAAGTATAATAAACTACTATACAAGAAGTTAAAAACTACTATACAAGAAGTCAAAAACTATACAGCTATTAAAATAAATCCATAACAGAAGAAATCATCCTTCTAATCGTTTGTATAGTATAAATGTTCGAACTGTATGGTTCCATGAGGGAATGCCAAACACTAATAATATTGTCCTTAATTTTTGTAAAAAGTCAAATATGACACTTATTTTGGGACAAATGGAGTAATGGTTTTCTCCTAAGCAAGTGCTATTACTTAGGATAACTGATTCTTGAAGTAACTTATGCCTTTGAGCAGGCTGTTATACTGTTATGTAGAGTATCTGCTATGTGATCCAGAGTAACTGCTTCTAAAACACTATGTATGTAACCTTAATGTCTTTTATATAGGTGTATCTGATGGCTCTATGCAAGAAAGTAGATCGCCTCAAGATCATCCACAATCCTCATTTGGTAAAGAGTTCTCTAAAAGGATTGATGAAAATGTATTGTACTCTAATCATGTTAACATTATTATTGCAGCTTAACACAATGTAATTGCATTAGTTAGTTATTGATTTAATCTACATAACAGTCAAATTCTGAGGAATTCTCCAATTTTGATCCCCGTGATCGCCGGAAAAGGAGATCCAATGGATATGTATCACCAAATGTTAGGCAGAAATGTCGAACTTCACCAAGAAAGAGGCCTGTTCAATTTAATAGCAGCACCTCTCGAGATGGAAATAGACATGTTTTCTCAAGCGATGATCTGAACAGTAAAGGTTCTACTTATTTACTTCGTCGTCATAGGGGAAACTTGAACAACTTTGCCACGAAGTAAGTGCCCCCCACTACTGAAGGGCTGTTTTTCTGTTTCTCTTCTCCTGTTTTATTTTATCTTCATTATAAGGACTTTCCAAGTTTAGTTTTTATTTATTTATTGTAGTCTGTACGATATCACTTCTATTAAACTCGAGTGTTATCGTGGCATTCTAGAACTCATACCCTGTATGCTACGAACATGCTGTTTTGTTATAGGCATAATTGTTATTTGAGTTTATATAAATTATATGACGAGTTTCTCATCACTGATGCACAGTAATAAATGTTATTTGGGATTGTTTTAGGGAATATAGTCTTAGTTTGGAAGTGTGGCATATGGGTAACGTCCCACATTGAACAGGTAGATCAGAATAATGTATTCCATTGCTGCATGAGTGATAAAGTGTTCCTTTTGTTTATTTATTCATTTATTTATTATTCCTCTGTATTAGCATAATCTCATGGTAGAGGTAGACCATATGCAAGAGCTGCTATTGAGTTAAAAACAGTTTTGCCAACCCACTGGATTTTAGACCTATTTTGACTATTAATGCTTGCCAAATATTCTTTTAATTGATTGGTAGCAAATCTATTGGTTCTAACTGGAATCTTGGAAGTCGCCTTTGTGCTGTTGTCAGAATTTGACTCTAAAATATACTAGTTGTTTCTCCAATTATTTCTGTCTTCTTGATTTTTCTTTTACGGTTTGCACATAGCATAATTCTCCTGCTAGGTTTACATTGGGGAATATTACTTTGGATATTTCATTTTTGTGTCTTGCTTTTATGTTTACGCTTGCAGTCCCTGACCTTTGGAATATTGAGATATTATCTGTGTTCATTTTTAGTTTACTTGGATGGCCTTAGAGTGAAATGTGTATTTGATCTCTCTTTAATTTATCTTTTAGGCGGAATGCTTTTCAAGTCATACCTTCAAAAGATATGAGGGCTAGTAAGGTAAAATTTTGCCAGTCTTTCTATGTTTTTTTTTGGTCTATTGCTGCTTACTTGTCAACTTTGAAATGACCGGATCATGCATGGTTGTGCTTAAGTATCAAGTTCCATTTTCTTAGAAAAGGAAAAAATGTGCTTAAAGCACGGAAATAGGACAATATCCATTTGTTTACTATATTTTAAACTCTATCATTGTAAAGCCAAATAACTAGTAGTTATATTTATTTTGTCAATCTCTATTGAATATTTGGATGGTAACGTAACTAATGTTACTTAAACAGGGTCAGACAGTTGTTATCGTTGACGAGGAGGATTGTCAACCTATAGAGGCAAAAGAACATGAAGATGAACTTACCGAGTGGTAAATAAGCCTTTCTATGCATTTTGTTGTTGATGTTGTTGTCCTGCTCTATTTCATCTTGCTCATATTTGGTTGAGATCATGAATAACTTCCTTCTAATGTTTTCAGCATGAAAGATGCTAAGATCTACTACCCATCAAGGTACTTTAATATTTTATTTGTAAATATATATATATCTTCAAAATGGTACAGAATGACTTTCTTGGACAGTGATGTTTTAAACATTTGTGCTTCTCTGTTGACCCAGAGATGATCCAGATCCTGTCATAATTTGTTATGCTGACGTAGACTGCCTTGCTCCTGAAGCCTTTTTGACATCAACCATCATGAACTTTTACATCCGGTAAGTGTATCTACCAGTCTAGCCAAAGATTTTGTTTGATGCAATGATGAAAGAATTTAAGATTCTCAGATATTTTTCTCATAAATTCTCTAGGTTTGTGGACAAATTAAGGCTTTCTTTTGCCCGCCTTCCATTATCCAGGGCATGGTTCTTTATTCATTGACCTCTTACCACTGACGTTAACTTAATCATTAATATCTATTTGCTGAGTTGTCTAATTTACTCGCAAGAGAGATATGTTTACTATCAGAAGTAAAAAAGTTCAATTAATTTGTGAAATTGTTTTGGTTCTTGCAACTTTGAAGCGATTGGACTTTTGAAAATCAGTGCTGAATGTTCATAATATTTTAAATCATGTCCTTGCAGAATTGTGAAATTTCAATTATTATATATCCAATTTTGTTGATGAACTACTCTTCCTCTGGTGTTTAGATATTTGCAGCAGCAAGCGACTCTCACTAATACAGTATTATGCGACTATCTTTTCTTCAATACATATTTCTATGAGAAGCTTAAAGAGGCCACAGCAAGCAAGGTAGTGGTGTTTCTTGGTTTCTTTTTAGTATTATTCTTTATTCGAACACACTTAAAATTGTGGTTTTAGTTTGGCTCTGCAAACCCTAGGGAGCAGAAATGATTCAGTAATTTCATATCTTCAGAAAAATAACCTGTCTTGAAATAGAAAGGTTGCAATATGCATCTGATATTCTAGAGTCGTAGATCTGTGTTTTTTTAATATTATTTCGCTTAATAACTTTTTCAAATATGTTAAATATTTCGTTTTGTTTTTAAAATTGAACTTTGCCGTACTTTTCCTAATTGTGCTGATGGGGTCATGTATAGGGGACCAACACGAATACCAAATTTCTGAAGTTCAGAAGGTGGTGGAAAGGTGTCAATATTTTTCAGAAAGCATATGTACTTATTCCAATTCATGAAGAGTATGTTTTCCTCTATGCCTTTGTATACTATTAGAGCATAAGATACAGTTATGAATGCTTTTGGAGATTTAAAACAGCATGCTCTGATAGAATGGACGTCCATATATTGGACATGTTGCTCATTTGCAGAATTTGCTTGTAGTACTACATTTTTCTTACCTCTTTATAATTTTTGATTTATTCAGTCTTCATTGGAGCTTGGTGATTATATGTATCCCAGACAAAGAAGATGAATCAGGACCAATTATACTTCACTTGGATTCGTTGGGGCTTCACTATAGCAGATCTGTTTTTGATAATATTAAAAGGTGGGTAAATAAATCCCTGCCTACCAGTTCAGCAATAATAACATGATGCAGATTATTTAAAGTCTCATAGCATTGTTGCATAAAGTAGATAAGTGGTGAAGTCTTGATCATATTGTCTAATCACTAAAGTCATGCAAAAGAGTTGGGGTAGCTTCAATTGCAAATAAAATGAGATAAAACCACCAATGTTGGTTTGGGCATGTGCAGCATAAGGGGGTTAGTGACCAAAGTTTATTGTAATTGTCTAATGGCATGAAAAAATGTTCTATAAATCAGGTATTCATAGTGTTGATATGATTGACTTTAGAAATGGTGCGACTTGTTTTGTAGCTGTATGAAAGAAGAATGGACCTGTTTGAATGAAGAAGCTGCTCCCATGGATCTTCCAATTCCAGAGAATATATGGAAAAATCTCCCTCGTAGAATTGAAGAGAAAAAAATCATGGTAAACATTTTTTCTTGAATGCTTCAAGTGCCACAGTTACTCACTATATTATTGCTGGGATCAAGTTATGGCTTCAGGATGTTTACCAGCATGTTTAAAAATGCTGGAATTGTTAAATCATACTTATTGGCATTGTGTAAGGGAACTCTTTTTTTTTTTTTTTTTGAACAAGCAAGAAAGGAGAGGTGGGGATAGGTCGCATATTGTGTTGTGAGTTGGAGTAAATATTTATTTACTTAAAACTATCTTTGTAGGCTGGGAACTTATCAGATTGATGCTCAAGGACCTAATAGGTACGGAAACATACATCTTTATCTTAGTTAATGTTTCTGTCTACACGACAGTAGTAACGACGGGTAACAGGGTTCTATATAAACAGCCATGTTAGGTTCAAACCTCTAAATTGCCTTGGCCCTTGGTTCTTCTTTAGTGGTGTAAGATAGAGGAGTTACGTGCCAAATATTTATGGAGTTGGGTTATAAGATAATGTTTTGTGTTTTCTTTTAGAACTTAAATATGGAGTTCTATTTATGAAATTTTTTACTGTTGGAATTAGTCGTTTTTTAGTTTTTAATTCTCTTTGATCGAAGCGTTCTTTATGGTGCATTGCGTTTGTGTTCCCTACCAGGTTCCCCAACAAAAGAATGACTATGATTGTGGTCTCTTTGTGCTTTTCTACATGGAGCGCTTCATTGTAGATGCCCCTAAACGACTCGTCAAAAAGAAAGACTTACCATCGATGGTACGTACTCTTTACCTCTCGTCTCCCATTTGAAAGCATCTCACAAATATCTTACATCTCCCGCTATACTCATTCTATTAATTGGTCAATACATTTTGTTTTCCAGTTTGGCAGACAATGGTTCAAACCTGAAGAGGCCTCCGGTCTGAGACGGAAAATCCGGAATCTACTTAAGAAAGAATTTCAAAATGCAAAGAGAAGCAGCCAAATCACGAATTCTTCTGATATGCCAGAATGTGCGAAAGTTGAATGCGTCACAGATATCCTCGAGTAAATCCTCAAGTAAATCTTTGCAAATGTGATTATTTTTGCCCAATCTATATCTCGAGATATAGTAGAGGACGATGCACACGCCTAGCCATATACCCTGTACGATGTAAAAAAAAAACCGAAAAAAGAACTTGAGATTAGTTGTGTATAGAGCTTACCAAGGAAAATAGGTTCCAAATGGGATGATAGATAGCAAAAAGAGAGTGGACATTATCAATTTGGCTAACATGAATTTAATTTTTCAAGTCACCTGATCACTAACAGGTTCTTGCTCAATTTTAGATGTTCCTGCAAATCCTCTGTAGACTGATACCAAGTAATTTTAAACAATCTGTCGGGAGGATTTTGCGAGGAAAAAAAAATTTGTAGTCCACGAGAGACCACGAATCCAACCTCATTTCTCTCTCGAATCATTCTTTGACGTTTTTGCATCTGGAAAATCGCAACTTTGTTTACTGAGCTATGAATTATGTGACTTTGAACTTGATTTCAATTATATATTCTTTTTAGAGAAATCTGATTACGAGTTCAAAAATTCAAGTTATATATGAATCAAGAATGATGATTTTCAGGACAGATCTAAAAAAGTAGAAAAGGTTTATAATCGTATTTTCTCTTCCATTGGCAATTTTATGTCATTTTTCTGTTAATTTCATGTTATTTTTCAGAGGCACACAATAGTGTCTCAAAT
Source organism: Pelargonium nanum (assembly GCA_036897485.1). Classification (NCBI taxonomy): domain Eukaryota; kingdom Viridiplantae; phylum Streptophyta; class Magnoliopsida; order Geraniales; family Geraniaceae; genus Pelargonium; species Pelargonium nanum. The sequence goes on along the minus strand of JAYMTF010005153.1, from coordinate 3,478 downwards.
TTTACAAAATATTTATGTTTGTGGTTCGATTTGATGTTTTTATTTTTCTAGCGACACTTCGGCATGTTTCTAGTATCCGGTCAATGTGCATAGAAGATATTTTGGGTATTATAAAATATGTAGTAAGCACGTGACCAACACAAGCTCACAAAAAGAAAATATTCTGTTACATTTCACGATTTTCAGTTTGGTGTATGATATAAGATTGTTATAACATTTTGCTAGACAATAACTGGTTGATGGTAACGTGTTCTAAGCCTCTGACATGAACAATTATGTGTTTTGAGCTCTTAATAGGGAGTAGTTAGTTGTAAGAGTAAATTACAGATGACTACAATAATCTTGTCACCTTTTGCAGTTGATATCCTAAACTTTTTTTTTTTTCTTTTTGTAACTTTAGAGTACTTGAACTATTCTTCACCTATTCCGTCAGTTAACTTTGACGAATTTTTTTGAAATTGTCAATTTTTCCTTTGTTACTTTTATTTGTAACTTTAGACTACTCTATACTTTACTACTTTTCACACTTTTCAATGTACTACCTAAACTTGACATTTTGAAAAATTTCGTCAAAGTTAATTGACGAAATGTGCGAAAAATAGTTCAGGGCAGTCTAAAATTACAAAATAGTTTAGGGGTATCCATTGTAAAATGTGACAAGTACATGATAGTCAAATGTAATTATTTTTATTTGTAAACAAGAAAACAAAGGTACTCGTTTTAAAATAAACATGACACTCGTTTGAAATAAACGCGGAAGAAACTAGGTGGGATGACTAAAATCAAATTGACTAACTCATATATTAATTCTCTCATTATGGAGTTAGGCATATATATGAAACAATAGGCATTGGATCTATATATTTTTATAGATATAGCCAAATCTATAGACTTTAGATAGGATTACCCAACCTTAATTAGTTAGGTGTGTATCTGTGATAAATGTTACAAATTCTAGCAAATGACCAAATTAAGATGTAATTTTTTAGTATATATTAAAGTGGTAAATGTGGTCTCAACTTCTACACAATTAATTATAAGATATGATTCAATAAATTCTAGACAATAACAATTAATTATCACAAAGAGAAAGTGGCCTATTTGATCCTCTAGGTTATATGTTATAGTCTAATTAGTACTAAATTTTTAAATGTGGTTAATTTAGTATTCAAATGAAACTTGTAATAGTATAAGTAGTACTTCACTCAAATGAAAAGAGAAGAACCATTTTGACATAATAATTAAATTTAGTGAGTCCACATAATTTATTATATTTTCATCGCTCATTATAAGTTTTTATCGTTTCGAATAATATTGTTTATACTACATGAGACTATAGAGATTTCTTTACATTACTTTCAACTTGTGTATGATAAAAACATACACAATTTGATAAATAAATAAAAATATCATGTCAAAGTAGTTATTTCTCTTAAGCATGACAATTTGATATAAACTTGACGGAAACTCGATGTTCATGCGACGACAGGGCACGCGATGAATAATTTCAGGCAGGAGGTGGGTGGGTAAGAGGAAAAATATGTTGATCGGATAACAAAGAGACTGTAATTTGACCAACTCAAACCCAGTTTATAAGATAAATAATTTTATAAAATTTTATGTTATAAACTTTTCATGGAAATTATAACTAAATACTTTTAAATGATTAATATTGAGCATCATATTTTCTTTTAAAACAATTAAAAAAAATCATAATTCTTTTGAAATTTTATTTAGTTGATCATATTTTAAAATTAGATGAAAAACTTAATTGTAGTTAAGTGGAGTACTGCTTAGACCATCAAAATTTCAATTGAGCACTAAATTGGTTATATTTAAAAATTGTGCATCACTTAGATTATTTCATGAAACTTTTATAACCAAATTAACCAAATTAACCATTTTCAAATAGTTGGAAGAGACTCCTTTCATACATATAGCTTACTATTTAATTTTTATGTGAGCAGCCAGTTAACTGCAAATTTAGTTTCATTTAACAATTTGTGCTAAATTGAATACAAGCTAAATATTAATTTAAGTACTAGTGCACAATTAGTGACATTAGCAACCTATTCACTTATTGATTTTTTTATGGGTGATACCAACACTATGAAAAGAGTCTCGAATTGAAGACATCGAATGATATTTACTTATTAATTCAAGGGGTAATTAATTACACAAACGATTCCTGTGGTTTTGCCCACAAACAGATAACTACTTAATTTAAAAATTTATGACACATAACTTCTTTAAAGTATTTACCACGAAAATTAGCTACTTTATATTATAAAATCCAAATTTTATTCTATAAAAAGACTATTATACCCTTTGTTTAATCTTAAACTATAAAATATTGATGCTTATAAAAGAAAAACTATCAAATATTGATATCTATTTGAATTTGCAAACATAAACATTATAGTTTTTTACAAGGTATGATCACAAAGCATACGTATGAATCACATGGTAAAAATTATACATCGTGTGAATAAATTTCTTGTACCATATATAGGTTGTGGCCTTCCTACATTTTATTTGCACAAGGTCAGAAGTCAGAACTTGTACAGTATATTTTTATATAATAATTTATTTATTCCCAGCACTATAAATAAGTTAACTCCTAAATATATTTTCCCAACATCATAAATAAGTTTTTTGTATTATATGTAGCCACTGGCCAAAAATAAATTTCTTGTACCATATATAGGTTGTGGCCTTCCTACATCTTATTTGTACAAGGTCAGAAGTACAGTAAATTTTTATATAATAATTTATTCATTCCCAGCACTATAAATAAGTTTCTTGCACACTACACCAACCACAACATTGATTTTTGTTTGTTCCTTTATTGGCATTTCTTGTAAGTAATCTTTCATGTTCTATCAAAATCAAAGTCAGTGTAACAACTGCTTGATTGGTAAACAATTCATTATTGGTTTATACTTCATATCCGTTTCAAAATAGTGTTTGATTTCTCTTTAATTTTTATCTCAAAATGATTGTCACATATTTTTTAATAAGTTGTTATGCATAAATTGTCAATAAAATCCTTATAGAAAGTTAGAATCACATTACACATATATATATATACTCACGAGGATGCAAGAGTAATACCACACTAACTTGCTCTTAATTTTTCTCAAATAGAATTATTGACATCCATTTTGGGATAGGAGGGAGTACTATTTTCATATTGAGTCAGGTTTAATCATAGGATCGATGTGTATATTTCATTGTTCCTTTCGGGGAGTGGTTTTCTTCTTTCACCCCAATTTAGTAGCAAAAGTAGGATGTTGATCAATAGGTGTAGACAACCAAGCATGAAATCCAAAATCACAACGGGGAGGCATATTACAGTTGAAACGAAATATTAATAGAAAAATCGCGAATTTACTTACAAAATATTTAAGGTTGCGTTTGGGAGATTTGAAATTCGGTATTTGAAATTTTAGATTTGAAATGTTGTATTTCAAATACA
>JAYMTF010005152.1:0-12009 GCA_036897485.1 Pelargonium nanum | reverse complement strand
CTATTCAATTTAGAAATTAAAAATAAATTGATACTTGCCAGAAAATTCAAGAACTTTGAAGATTCCGTCGCTGGAAACTTCAAATGTTTGAAGTTTCCAGCGACGAAATCTTCAAAGTTCTTGAACAATAATAAATAATATAAATAATATAAATAAGTCGAGGACAAAGTGGTCATTTTACACAAAATATTATTTTTTATTGTCAAAATGTGCCACGTCAGCACTAGTTAATGGAATCCGTTAGCTGACTTAATGTGAGGGACCGTGGCGGAACAAAACAAAGAAAATTAGACCGCAGCGGAAGAAATTAAAATTCAAGAACTAGATCGGAGTAAAATGGATAGTTCAGGATTAAAATGGATCTTTTTCCACAAAACAACCTCTTACAAAGCCAAGTGAAGGTTCGAATTCCTCAGCTCCCAAATAACACAATAAAAACTTTATTTTTCCCACAATTTCTCAGCAAACAAAGTACAGCAATTTCAAAATCTCCAGCCCTTTCGTTTCATCAGAGACTCCCTCATATTTCATTTCGCGTTGCAAAAACCTCTCTCAAATTTACAGGAGTTCACACTTCACAATCGCTGACGCTGGAGATGAGCAAATCGACGAGTTACAGAAGGTACACTCACTATCTCAGCCCGTCTCGTCATGTATTTAGTCTCAATTTTTGAAGCAATAACACTTTTTCTTATCCACATTGATTTACTGTTTTCGCTTGAAATCATTTCTATCAATTTTTTAAGATCTGAACCCTCAATTAGTTTATTTGGTAAATTTGGGGCTCTTGATGCACTTTAACATACTTTCAATTTTGAAATCCATGTTCATATTTAGTTTGTTGATTGAAGGAATTAGTTAATTAGTTTGGGAATCATGAGTGTACAGATGCTTAGCATAGTGAGGTAGCGGGGAAGAACCATTCCGAACTGAGGATTAGATTGATTGATTGACTGAATATTGAAGAGAACTTAGTAAACTTATGTGAGTGTGTATCGAGTAAATAAACTGACAAGCACAAAATACTGGTTGAAGGGTACCACAAATTCCCAATTCTGCAATATGTTGAGATTTTGAAAATATTCAGTTATTGGTGTTCCTCGGTCCTCTGCTTGCTTTTTCTCTCCTCTTCCGTCTAGATCTGTCTAAAATACTCACTCAGTCAGTGTCAGTCAGTGCCTTGTTTTCTATTCCGAGAAAAATTATAGAGAAGTTATTTATTGTTGTATATTTTCTTTTATATCCGCAAGCACATATGTTTAGACAACATTAAGGGATACTCACTAACTTATTATATTGACACTATTGCTAATTCATGCTTAACTAACTTCCTTAAAAGAGATACACTTATTTTGGTATAAAAATGCAAATAAAACGGGACACTTATTTTGGAACGGAGGGAGTACTTGCCAACTATTGCTTAAGGGTTAAGTTGGTACTATCTCATCGAGCACCTATTCGCCATTTTTGTGAAGTATAGCATCAAATTTGCAAGTTCGGCACGAATACTTAAATATTATTTCATCATTTAAAAATTTAAAATTTAATAGAATTTTGATGACTTAACATTTATATTTTAATTTGAACATATGTTGTTGATGACTTTCGTTTGTTTTAATTCGATCTGAAATACAACTCATTGTTCCAATATTGTCTCTGTCATTAAAATTGCTTAGCGAATTTGTTCAATTAAACTACATCATTGAAAAATAAATATTAATGTAAAATGCTGAATTGACCATTTGTCATACTCATAAGCTTTTCATCAGATTTCAAAAAGTGCCATTGACATTGTTTCTTCCCTTTCAGCTTTGCTAAATGCTAATTGCAACAAACAATCTTGCTTCTCCACTCACCTTGTTTAATCTGTCTATGCTTGCACTCATTAAACAATTACCACAGCCATCAAGCCTTAATTTTTTCCTTCATTTTCACTTCCCACCATCAGAGTCAAATCAGCATTGAAATGACAAACATCAAAACAAGCAACTAAATCTGAACACTCTCCAAAAGGAAGAACTGTTCACAAATCACACCTATATACACAAGGAAATAACTCAATGATGAAAGAAGATAAAGCTAGGGAGGATAGGATAGACAAAAGGTAGAAAACATTAGCCGAGTACAAAAAACCCACAATGTCCCAAACTCCTTGTCTGTGTTTGTTATTTTCTTTTGAGAGGAAAAGCAAGAATAGATGTTAAAAGAGCAATTTTTTTTTTTAGCTTAAACCGTCTCTTTAACTCACTAGTTTGAAACTTTTCTCTCTTTCGGGTCTGAATCAAAGGACCCATATGAGGTTGGGAATGGTGGTGGAGACACTGGTCCTTGACAGAAGAACATAGATTGTTTCCGGAGAAGCTTAAAGGGAAGAGGAAATTTCAATGGTTTTCATTATTGAAAATTTGGTGCAAAGTTTATGGCAGTATCAGTCAATTCAGCATTTTATGTTAAAAATTTATTTTTTAGCAGTGTCAGTTTAATTTAATGGATGCCATTGACAATTTAACAGCAGAGACGATCGGAATAATTACGGACTAACATGGAACAAGTGAAAGTTTATGGATTAAATCGGAACAAACGGGATAATAGAAAGACTTTTTAAAAACAAAATTCCTGTCTATTCTAAAAGATAGATAGATAGATAACTTTCAACTGCAAACAAATTCGATGTATGTTAGATAAAAGTGGTAACGATAATCTTATTCATTTAATCTCCAGTTTCAATAAGCCTATTTGTAATAGGTTTTTAATAGTTGGAAGTACTATACTTTGATGTGTAAGCCGCTCCATGGTGCAATGTGGCAATGGTTTTGAGACTAGTCTAGCACTCATCAATAGGTTAAATCTGAGTATTAGTCTTGGATAAGAATGTAATTTCCAAATATTATAATATCTTATGTGATGTGCTGGCTTCTAGCACTTGCTTTCTCAATTTATTTCCTCCTAACACTCTGAATCTCTGATGAGTTACCGAGGGGATAAATTCAGGTTATTAACTGGATATGGAGACTAACTTCTCAAGCATTCTTGCTATATTTATCAACTAATTGATCCATGAAAGTATGGTCTGCAATTTGCATTGCAACCTTTGATTTAATTCTATCAAAGTTGGTCCTTGCTCTTATGCACAGTAGCGGCAGTTTGTGCAAAGTACCCGTGTCGGATACGTATTTGATACAAATACGCCCTGAGACGTTCATGGTGCATATGTGACACGTTCATTTACGTATGGAGGTTAAAAATAATTATTGGGAGACTTTAATGGGAACGTTGGGATATGGCAATACTCTTTGGAAGCACAATCTAAGTTCTGTCAAAAGTCAAAACATCTTCTTCAAGGCCAACTCTCAATCTGTACTTGCATAGATTTGCAATATATCCAACTCAAGTTATTCCTCTCATTGCAGTCCAACGCGGTCATGTCCAATTCCCGATGTTTGATATGGGTGTATACACACACACACACATGTATCTTGCGTTTACATTCATTCAATCAGTATATGAAAAATTTATATGGACGTCCCCTTATATTATGACAGTGAGTTTGATATGCTTGTGTTTCAATATAATTCTACATAATTTAGTTCACTACTTGACTTTGCATATCTAATTTGATTCTTTTTGCAAACTATCTTTGTTATAAATGTCAGATTTGAAAATTCACCATGTTATCAATATATAATATATAGAGAGATTATTGAATTATTAAGTGCCCGGTTTTCTTCCCCTGTACCATAAAGTAAAATGATGTAAATTCATCCCAGGATATGCTCACATTTTGCTTTATGCCCATTCTGTTTGATACACGAAACAAGTAGATCGATTTACTGAGAGTGAATCAGGGGACGTGTTCTATGTTCCTTTTTGCTTGTTGGACATGTCTATTACTCCCTCCATCCTAAAATAATTGTCCACTTTCCATTTTTTTGTGAAGATTAAGGATGAGTTAATTAGAAATATGTTTTTCCCCTTATATCCCCATGTGCTCTTGTTGTAATAAACTCAAAGGTTTCTAATTAACTTATGTTAAGGATATTATTGGTAATTCATGCATAACTAACTAACCAAAATAGAAAGTGGACAATTATTTTTTGACATATTTGTTAGTGAAAGTGGACAGTTATTTAGTGACGTAGAAAGTATTATTTATGTGTGTAATTACATGAGTTTAAAGTATTTCTAACCAGTCACCACCACATCATTCATTGAGTACATTGGCTGATATTGTTCCTATACATACTGTTTGTAAATGTATTTCTAAATTATCAGCTTTCATATATTTAGGTCTAGTCACATGCATAGTATGTGATGCTACTTTCAGTGAAATAAGGGACAGAAAGAAAGAAAAGAAAGAATTTTTGTCATAACTGGTACCTGAACTTTGTTACAATACTCAATTAGTACTTCAACTTTTATTTTACCCAATCTAGTAAACTTTAATTTTGCACCTAATTTGATGCCCCTGTTAGAGAGTTAACTCTACCATAAACTTGTGTTGATGTAGTGATGACTTTTATGATGTGTCATTAAACAAAAAATAAAAATAACATGTAGAATCCACATGGCATTGACGATTTAGTCAAATGATGAAAAAGTAAATTTCTATGTCTTTTTTATTTGCTCTGCCGGAAAACTCTTATTATTACCAAAATATTGTTTAACTTGCTGGAAAATGCTCAAATGCAGAGTATTGTGGAAAGTCGATAAAATTTACCAAATTTAAGCCATAAGATCAAATTCAATCCATAAAACTAGATTAAATAAATCAAGCTCACCAAATTCAAGGCATAATGATGATGATTGTTGTTTTGATGGTGAATGAGAGGAGGTTTGGTTATTTGCTTTGTTTGATGATACTTGTGCTTCATTTTTGTCAGAAGAACAAAATCAATGACCTGTAAACAATTTTCTGATAAGCTCTATAAAATTTCAAGCTGTGTTTTATTATTTCTCCCATGATTGTTTATTTCATTTTGTGCCTGTGTTATTTTCATTTTTTAATTCAATGCCACATTTGAAGATATAATGATACATCAACAAGAGTTGACAAGGGAGTTAACTCTCTCTTATAGTGAGCATCAAATTGAGTACAAAATCAAAGTTTAGATGCTAGATTGAGTAAAATAAAAGTTTGGGTACCCGATTGAGTATTTAAGCAAAGTTTAGGCACCAATACCATTTATGACATTAATCAGAAAGAAAAGGTGAATTTTGGTAAGGCTCCACCTTTTTCTATCAATGTTATATAATTTTTCTACAATGCATTAAATCTTGTTTCATATATCTTCATTTTCTACAAGTTTTCATGTTGCTGTATATTCCTAATCAATTTGTTTGGTATGTAATTTCTTAACATATGTTAAATACGTAAAATATGAAGCAACCTCTTCTCTACAGGGATCATCGTCCTTCCAAATCTGCTCTCTTGGACGGCTATGATGGCCTTGAGGAAGGTAGTCTTAGAGCATCTTCCTCATACTCCCATGATCTCAAGGAGCATGACAATGACAAAGCTTTAGACACTTTGCACGATAGAGTTAGTTTTTTGAAGAGAGTAAGTCCTCACCAAGATCTTTCACCTTCTCATTTGGTTATCGCTTTCAAAGCATGCTACACAAACTCAAGGAAAATTTGATGCTTGCATTATCTGTAACAGATAACAGGTGATATACACCAAGAGGTGGAGAGTCACAATCGTCTGCTGGACCGAATTGTATGTACAACGCAGAACTGAAACTGATCTACATATAACAGAAAAAACTGTTTGCAATCTTTCTTATAATTGAATTCTGGTATTGAAACAGGGAAACAAGATGGATGTATCTAGGGGAATAATGTCAGGCACCATGGATCGGTTCAAAATGGTACCAGCATTAGATTTTGACTGCATATTTTAATTTGCCAAGTCTAATGGAGTTGTATAATTGCAGGTATTCGAGAAGAAATCAAGCCGGAGAATGTGTACACTTGTTGCATGTTTTGTGATTTCCTTTTTTCTGATATTCTATCTCCTTAGGTAAACAATTAAACTATATACTCTTGATTACAATACACTTTTTACATATTTAGATGGGAAAGCTATTTTGGCGTCTCTTGTTTATGCTTAACCACAAATTGACTGAGCCCTAATAGGGGCTTTCTTGCACATGATTTGAAAACTTAACAAATAGTTGTATTTGCAGGATCCTTAGATATGTTATGCATAATTGAAGTACAAACCAGGAGCTCATCAAGCAACAGCTAGGTTAATTGCATGTGTGCCTGTTTGGCCAAGGCAACTCCTCGTCTTTGTTTCAGTTCCTTCGATTTATCGGGTATAATGAATTGCAAGTACTTGTTGAGAATGTTCAGTTTAGGCTTTGTCTACAATGACATGGTCAGTGATCACTTCCTGGGGAAAACAATTGTTCCAGTACTAGACATTTTTTACTGTTAGGAAACAAAAGAAGTGTGTTTACTACTTATTAGGGATCCAATAATTTTGCTAAATAGAAAGGAATAGAGAACACCATATATGTAAAAGAGAATACATTTTAAGTCAACCTACCAATGCACCGCCATGATGTAGCCGATGCCATGACATTGCGACTCCGGTAACTTTCTTATCTTTGTATCTCTTGATTCTTGTGATTCATTTGAGTGCTTTCCTTATCAAGCCTTACTAGTAAATTTGTAACACCTTAAGCCAATTGCTCCAATGATAGTTGTCTCTCTAAGCCGCTGCAAAGCCTCTCAACTCGTGAGCGCAACAATTGTTAACAGATTTAGGTTGATCCTAGGGGTGAAGATCTTCAAGTTCTATCCAGTATCTTCAACGATCTTCAAGCGAACTTCGAGCATCTTCAAGATGTTCATCATTTCTCAAACTTATATTCTTTTACTTCATTTCTAATTTTCAAAATGGAGAAACAAGTCCCTTTCTTCGATGACTTTAATACGAGTATCCAAGAATTCCATTCAAGCATGGCAACAAAAAGATATTCAAGTGATGCTAGTAACAAATGGAGAGTTGAACCTTACTTGACAGGTCAAGCTCTCTAGTGGTTTTACAAAATTAAAGCAAAAGACAAGGCTCCTTATGGAATCTACATTTCTCACAAATTCTTTCTTCTATGACCTTTATCTCGAGTTCTCTCCCAAAATCGATTATGAGATGCAAGAGGGAAGGTGCTAGTCTTAGTCTCTGCATTAAGAGTACGAAGAGCTTAAGATGTGGATTTATGCTAGCAAGCAAGAAAGCCAAAAGATGGAATCTCAATGATTCAAGGCGTCGCAAAGAGCACATCCATAAGCAAAAATTGGCTTATGAAGAGCAAATCCGCGAAGAAAGATGGGCACGAGAAGAGCGCATCCGCAAGGAAAAACAAGTGTGAGATGAGGAGTTGAGAAAGATGGACCAAATCCTATGGGAATTGCGGGATCTATTTCATACGTAAGCTTGGAAAAATGGTCACAACTGGTTCCTAGAAGGCATATGAGAGCTATCTTGCAAACGAATAACCATTTGCACAAGAATCATATGGATCTTCTATCAACCACAACTGCAAGCCAACTGTGCGATCCGGATAGATCCGTAATTGTAGCTCAATTCATGGTTGAGGACATTTGTGGTAATTTTTGAAGCCGTATTGATGGGAAAAGGCTTGCGAATGAGGTGCTAGGCCAAACAGATGCTCGCGAGCCCAATAGTGGGAGATCCCATGATAGCACAGGATGCTAAGAAGATGCGGACATATGCAAAACAAGTGCACACGAATCAAGTGAGAACATATAGAGGGCAAGAGAAACAAGACCCTTGAGGTGTCAATAGGGTTAAATTCGCGAACCGAGTGTGATGCGACATCATTCTTAGTGCATGCAGTTTCGAGTTTCGACAAGGATTGACCACCCTACGTGAGTCAAGAGTCCTTTCTCTAAGGTGCTAGCACTTTGGCGCGATGGAAGAGTGGTTTGGAAAACCGACATCAACACCTTACTCCCTGAAGTGATCAAAGAGGATGTTTGTGCACCTAAAGCACTTGCGCGGACAACATCCTCATGGGCAAGAGGGATGTGCTTAGAGCTTCCGCGCAACCGCAAGATGGCTAGGTTTGGGGCTGTGAAAAAAGAATGTGCGGGATGGATGGCCAACTTGCTAGACCGCTTGGATGAGCCATGACAAAACCATGGGGCATTGTGATGCGGAATTAAGTGAATAAGTATGACGGATGCAGCCTTGCAACTAAGACTCACAAGGGTATGGAAATCTGGAAACGGCTGCGATCCAAGTGCAAGTGTGCAAGACAGCACCGCATCTGAATGTGGTCAAAAGTATCGGCAATACTCCGCAAAATCTAGTTTGATTTGGAGAAGTGTTAGTACTCTGGTCCGTTGGCATCCTTGCATGGAGATCCAAAATAGGGACAAATCTCTGGTTAGTAAAGGAAGCTTACCAAGCGAGAAAAGACATAAAAATCATGGGCCTTGTGAAAGTGGTAAGGGTAGGGTACACTTGGAACCAATCCCCATTCTGGAGCTTAAGAATAATTTTACATTCTTGAGGGCAATAGTATTTTTAAGGGGAGGGATTGTTGTGCCCTGCACTTTCGCGGATGCCGATGTGTGTTTATCCGAAACCGATGCATGATGGTCTCGCAAGAAAGGCTTGGATGTCTCGGATGCACGATAAGGTCCGCGAAATTATGGAGATCTGGTACGGATGCGAATTGTGCAGACCGGGACCTTCTAGAAGCTCGCGTAAGAGAGAACTGTGCAAAGTTTGTCTGTTTTATTACGGATGCACGCACAGGACGGCACCAGAGCATCCTCAACCACGCGGACGCAGAACTAAGGACGCGCACATGTGTTAGAAAAATGATGAGGATGCGCGTGGAAGGCCTAGCAACATCCAAAGTATCCTTCCAGAGTAGTGGCGACGCGCGCGTGGATGACTTTGAAAAATAAGGTTGTTGCGGTTTGTTGCAACCGCTTTGACCATGGCTTTTGCAACAAACCATTTATCCCCCAAATTGATTCTTACATCTCTAACCGACATTCTTGGCCTCCAAGCCACGTCGGATCTGCCCTTCAAGGCACTAGCTACCAAGCTTGCGGCCCAAGTCACGTTCGTCCCAAGTCAAGTTCGTCCCAAGCCAAGACCAATTGGCAACTTGATTATGCTCTCAAACCTTCATGGACCATTGCTTACCACATGGTCTTATGCGTGGTCACCGTGACAAGGCTTTTGGTTTGGCAATTTCGTTCAACTAGCACAAATGCTTGGCCACCAAGTGTATCATGATGACCCTTTTGAAAAGTCTTGGACGTTATTTATAAATAGCAAGATCTTGGCACATAAATGAACGCTCGTGACTATTGAATTCTCTTGTATTAGCCTTTGCCTTTGGCTTGAGTGGATTCATTTTTCCAAGGAGTGTGTGTGACCTTGTTGACCTAGAGTCCAAGGATTGTTTCCAATTCTTTAGTGTTTTTCACTTCATTTACACTACCTCAATATAGTGGAATTATTAATGAAACGTCCCTTGACCATTTGATTCATTTGAATGCTTTCTCTATCAAGCCTCATAAGTAAATTTGTGTGTGGTTTCATGGTGCTCAGTTGTCCCTCCAAGCCACTACCAAGCCTCGCAAGCCGTGAGCGCAAGAGATTCTCAATTACTTGGAACTTGTTTGAAACACTATTTAAAATTGTAAAAAGCTGTAAGAAGGTGATTAAAAAAATTAGTTATGTTTGATTAATTTGTAAGGAGCTGAAAGTTGGTTTTTTTTCCTTTTTTTTTTTTTTTGTAATTGTATGTTTGGATAAAAATAATTGTAAGGAGGTATAACTTTTTCAAATGGCCAAAATGTACATGAACTAATATTTTTTGATAAACAAGTGCATCAACCAAGACTCGTACCTGAGACCTCTGGAGAAGAAAACACTCTAACCCAATTGCTCTGATGATAGTTGGTTGAAATAATTTAAAAATGGGCAGCTAAATTATTGGTCTTTATTGAATTTAAATTTATATGTAATATGAATGTTTATTGACAGTTTGTAAACTTCTCTTGTACCGCTATGTTGCATTCAAGGATTTTATTTTGATGCTTCCATCAACTTAAATAAACATTAAAATATCTCGAGAGTATGCCAATGATGCCAAAATAACTAAAATTAAGCAAAATTTATTTAAAACTACGCTAAAAATCATAAAACAACTAAAATGAGCCACAATAACCAAATTAAGCAATTATTATTAATTTAAGCTCAAAGAATAGATAAATCATGTATAAGAATAAAGTCTAAATTAGTCTCTGAACTATCCTGTTCGTGCCATTTTAATCCCTCAACGTACTATCAAACGTGCCAATTTAGTACATAAGTTATGCAAATGAGCCAATTTAGTCCAAACGTTTAAAAAAATCGAGTCATTTAAGGACATTCCGTCAAATTTGTTAACGGAACCGTTAAAACTACAATAAAAAATATTTTAAATTGACACGTTTGATAGTTGAGGGATTAAAATGGCACGAACTGGATAGTTCAGGGACTAAAATGACATGAATTAGATAGTTCAAAGACTAATTTGGATCTATATCCTAATATTAATCATTGCCACGTCATCAATTTAGTATTAAAAAATATTTTTTTTATTGTAATTTTAACGGTTCCGTTAACAAATTTGACGGAATGTCCTTAAATGACTCGATTTTTGGAAACGTTTGGACTAAACAGGCTCGTTTGTATAACTTATGTACTAAATTGACACGTTTGATAGTTAAGGGACTAAAATGGCACGAACTGGATAGTTCAGGGACTAATTAGGACTTTTTTCCTAAAATATATAAGAAATTAAATACAACAAATAGTATTTGTTCTATATGAATTCGAGCTATCAATATCTTACCACATACTACACCTCTCCTTATATGGAGCCAATATGCACTCATATTAGGGTGCCATGCATCCTCCCTTTATACAATCCTCAGTCATGACTCATGAGGAGGTCTCATATCCTCACCTCTCAATTATGCTCCACACTACACCAAGTCCTAGTTTTCGCTCCTCATCTCACTTGAGCCTACATGGCGCATGCACCTTTTCACTTTTCCTTTCAACCACACCCGATCCTCTCCTCACATGGTTCAACTCTCAAATCAATTTTGTCCTAATAAGAATTAACTAGATGGAGGTCCCGTGCATCGCACGGGTGAATATACTAACAATAATTTTTATTTTTATTTTATAAATGGCCGATAAATAAATAAATATATATATATAGAGAGAGAGAGAGGGGGGGGGGGAACATGCGCTATTTTATTCAATCAAATCACTCTCCAACAAAGGTATAATCATAGTAGGAACTAAAATACCAATCCAACAATCCACACCCATGACCGACTTTGATGACTTAGCCAAAGCGTGAGCAACGAATTAGTGGATCTAAACACAAAAACAAACTCAATAAAGTCAAACAACTTGGACAATTTTTTAATCTCGCTAATAATCAACCCCAATGCACTGAGGTCCTCCCCTTCGGATTGAATTGCACTAATAACGGAGGCCGAAACCGACTCTAAAGAAACGTTCATCCACCCCCACTCTAACGCCCACTGCACCGCTCTCTCTCTCTCTCTTACTCTCTCTATATATATATTGAACTTAAAATTTTTAAAATTATAATAAAATAAATAAACTATATATGAGATTCTCTTAAATTATCTCATACAAAAACATAAAAGAGTGTAGAAGTTAAAAATAAAAATGATAAGAAACTGACGATTGAGCCAATATTGAAATCATTTTAATCATAAGCTAGCAAATGTCGTGATTGGAGAAAAAGTTGTGTAAAACACTCTCATCGTTGGTATTATTATAACTATTGAAAGGCATACTCGTCGTCGTCGCATGCTTTGTAACATTATTATAGCTATTATAGTTATGGTAGAGATGGTTTTACACACAGAAAAAAAAACTGCAATTCTTAGACTTGACTCATGACAGTCTTCGTGTATTATATATAT
>JAYMTF010005151.1:0-12010 GCA_036897485.1 Pelargonium nanum | reverse complement strand
TATCCTTGTTGGAGGCTCTATAGACTTTGGTGGCAGAACAAATAGAGTTACCAAACAGGCTCTTAATCTAAATAAATGGATCTATGAGACTCAAACAACATACAAAATAATTGGACCCAGGCATTGAGGCGGTATAAAAGTTTTTTTTAGCACTAAGCGGTATAAGAGTTAATTGATGAGGTAACATCCCATTAAGAGGTGGCAAAAAGTAGGATTGAGTTCGGGTTGATGAACCCTAACCCGACCTGTAGGATTCTAGGGTTGATTCGGTTAGGGTCGGATTTCAATTTTTAGGCATAAACCGCATTGTTTCTTTTTTATTTTGCGGATATACACGACACTACCCCGTCTGGTTTTTTTCGGGTTGATAATTCAGACCCGAACCAGTGAAAACGGGTTGGACTTCGGGTATCCGCCAGTTTGGGTCGATTTTTGTATTATTGTTATGGGCCGGAAAAGCCCAAAAGAAGGTTAACAAATGTGATCCAAAAGCCTCAAACATTCTTCCAATTTCCAGAGCCTAAACCAGTAACCACTTGTTGATTCAGCTTCCGCTAAACCCACAACCCTCCCTAAACCTCGACTCTCCCCAATTCCTTCACCTGCTTCGCTCCCATGGTCACCTCTCTCTCTCTCTCTCTCTAATTCTTGAAACTGTGTGTTTATATATCTTATTAACTTTAATTTTCTCTGATTTCAGGAATCACAGGAACAATCTCAATCACTCGAAGCTTGCTTGAAACTATTGAAAGGCGAGAGAGATGAGCAACGCCTTGCTGGCCTTCTCCTCGTCACCAAATTCTGCAAATCCACCGATCATGCTTCTCTTCGCACCATTTACAGTTCTGTTGGTGTTCATTTCCTTGATCGCCTCTTGCTCACTGGTAATCCCTCTCTCTACTGTACAATATGTTGATGAAGAAATGGAATTTAATTTTATTTGATGAATCTCTCTCTGCTAGGAATGGGAAAGGGAACTGCTAGTGGTGGTGGAGCTGATAATCGCGATGCCTATTTGCAGCTGTCAGTTACAATACTTAATGCATTGTGCCGTGTTCGCGAGATTGCTTCCTCGGAAGATATGGTTTCGAAGATTCCACTGATTCTGGAAGTGATTTCAAATGAGTTAGGTTCTTTTCATGAGTAGTTTTATGTATTTGTGGTTTTTCATTGCTACTTTTAATCCGATCTTGTTTTATGAACTCGAGGAACTATAATTGTTTGATTAGTACATTGGTGGGGGCACAGTGCATTGATTGCCCTTCAGTTTATGGTGTGCAGCTGTTCGTACCTCCAGTTATTAGTGTTTTGTTTCTTAACAAGTGATAGATGACCTCGCAACACATATAATATATTAAGCAAAAGTAATAGATAGTGTTAAGTGATGAATGAACTGGAGGCTGAATGTAGAATTTTTTAAAATGTATTGCTTTGTTGCAGTTTTGAAAGTAACAATTACTTTGGTGGTATCATCATTTGATTTATAGTGGACAAAATGAGAGGAAAACTCTGGTTTTGGTCATGTGCAGCTTCTCTTTGTAACATGATGATATGTCTTATGAGTCTGTACAGGTTGAGAAACGCCCTGTCCTGTGACAGGGTTGAAATTTGGTATGAAATAGTGAGCCAGAATTTGCTGCAGTAATTTAGTATTGCTATAAGGGCAATCGGTTTTCTACCAATGAATTGGTGGTCAATGTTAATCTAAATATGTGCTTTGTCGGTGTATTTTGGGTCTCTTGATTATTGTTGTTTCGCAGAGAACTTGTTATCTTGCACTCTATGGTAATACTATGTATGTTATGTTTGAATACACAGATCACGTTCACAGATTCTGGAAGATTGCTATGAATTTCTATTTTTGGTATTATCTGCTAGCGAAAATGGAGTCACAGTGTTGTATGAATCTGGAGGAATGAAAGTTCTAGCTTCTCAAATGCCTACTTTTCCAGATGGTAATCAGTTTTTCTTTCCAAGTTTGGTTGGTAATGTTTTGGCAATTGCATTAATGTTCAATTTCAATTTTTCATTGTTGGCTTTTGTAGCAATTCCATCCTAGGGTTTTGCATCCATTGCTTTGTACCAATTATATTGATATGGGTAATGGGGTATGTATATTACAATTTGAATGAAATATAGAAGTCATGGGTGGCAAATATTTTACAGATTCTCATGAGTTGGAGCTTGCTATGAAACTTCTGATATTGGTGACTAGTAAGGTTCCTCTGGATATCATTATAAATGACTATCTTCCAGAGCTGTCAATGATGGTAAGCCTAAATTCTTATTTAGTCATGTTGAGTTCATTTATCCTTTTTAATTCATTTATTTATTCGTACAAACATCCATAAGATGTTTTAGATTTTTTTAGCTTTATCAGTTGAAATAATTTTGTTAAGCATTTTAATTCTTTTAGGTGGTCACCTTTGCAAGGCAATTTGCTGTGTTGCACAATGCCCTGAAATTCGAAGCACTGCAC
This sequence comes from Pelargonium nanum, assembly GCA_036897485.1. Classification (NCBI taxonomy): domain Eukaryota; kingdom Viridiplantae; phylum Streptophyta; class Magnoliopsida; order Geraniales; family Geraniaceae; genus Pelargonium; species Pelargonium nanum. Next base: position 9,531 of record JAYMTF010005151.1, on the reverse strand, counting down.
ATGCTCTCTTCCATCCTCTCTTCACAAAAGTCGGTATGCATCCGTTTTCTTGTTATGATACTTTAGGGGGAAGTTAATTAACAAAACTTGAAAAGTAACGCAAAGATGAATCTATGTAAACTGTGATGCAGTGCTCTCGAACAGATCAGACCTCTCAATTTGCATCTGTGCTTTAGTCTATGGGTTTTATGTTATACTAGTCACTTTGAAACTAATTGTGGTATCGTTTACAGGCTCCAATTCATGATGCTCTTCGTCTAATGCCCAACAAAAATTGGTCGACTTACATGCGTGCTGGTATTGTGGCTATTTTACAGAACCGCGTAGGTATGTTGGACAATTTAGTTTAATTGTCATGTATTTATTTTATTTAAAAATCTGTAATTGCTTAGGATTTTTTTTCTTAAATAAATTAGTTCAGACTTCTGTTCTTTAAATTAAGATCACATGTTTCCCTATTAGTTCATGAAATACATTTGGATGGGTGGTAGTATTCCTGTGTCATGTAATACTAAATATATAGGAAATGACAGTTCTCATATATTTGTGCACAACATGTGCTGCAAAGTACTCATTTGCATCCTCATTGACGGGATCCTCTTGGTCCATTACGTTGCATTTGATGAAGAGTAGGAAGCTTATGTATTGGCAATAGGATGTATGAATGTAGAATCTTTTGGGAGGATGGATCAGGAAAATAATATATAATAAGAAAGGCATTATAGAATTCTTTGTCGGATAACTCTCTCTGCAAACAAATTATATGGACAGTGAAGCATGTGTGCACTGTGCACCGACAGCCTCCCCTGCTGAGTGTTCTTATTATCTTAGACAGCAAAACTATGCCCGCTTTTCTGTCACCCCGTTTCTAGCTCATTCTGTAAATATCAGCTAGCTACATCTCTTGTTGTCTCCATGAACCTGTCCATGAATCAGGCTGATAAGAGGTGTTAAAAGGTCTTCTGAACATTATGACTTATGAGGTCATTTAATTGTTTATGCAACACCAAAATATGGTATGCTTGATAAGTTTATGAAGCTTACCACTTAAACCTGCAATTATTCCTTAAAATTGCCATTTTCTACTGTAATTGCAGAAAGTAAAATGCCCCTGAATGAAAACCAATTAAAACTGATTGTCTTATCTGACTGCATTTTTAAAACTATGGTGATAAAACATTTTAATGTTTTTATTTGGAGATGTTCTCTTGCACTACATTTTTTCGGTGAAGAATACTTTAGCTAGATCAAATTATTGGTAGAGTTTGAAGGTGCCACCTTACTTGAATCATATATGTTCTATAGGATTGTACCTCTGAGTCCTTGAACACTTAGCAGAAGGGGACACCTTAAAGTAGGACTCTGCTTAGTCTTTAATCAAGATACTGTCCTGTTAGATTAGCAATGTACTGTGGTAAGTGTCCTTTGTAGTCTGTTCTCTATCTATTATCTGCCACCCTGTAAAAGTAACAGATTAGAAAAAAGAATAAGGAGCTGTATAGTACACTCTTCGTAGGAGTTTTCTAATTTATAAAATTACAAATGTTTAAATCTTGAAGGTTAAAGCTTACTCTGTTGCACCATGTGCAGCTCCTGCTGAAAAGTTGCAAGCTCTCATTCTGGCTGAGGCTATGTTGACAATAAGAGGAGGGAGGTGGCTGATTGATCAGGTGAGTTTATCTGACATACCAGACTCTTCTCCAGCTGACAGGTAAGCTTAGAAACTTGGTGGTGCTGATCGTCATTGAACCATCATTTCTGGGTAACATGTAGGTTATTGATAAGCATATTCTTGTCCAGGTGCTTAATGCTTGTATTGGAGACAGCAAAGGTTGAAATTGCTGTTTTACTTAATGAGCTTGGGTACTTAAAATATGAAGCTTCGAAAAGTAATTCATCCACTGCTGAATCAATTACGTTAAAGCAGCAAAATTTGGCTATTTCTTTTTCATTGCTGGAGAAGATAATTCAGTTGATTTCAGATGTTGGTGAAAATGAAGGTACAAATTATGGACCATGTGATTTTTGTTCCGAAGAAAATAGAACATCTTGCAATTTCCCTTTTTGGTTATCATGTCACATGCATACAATACATTTGTTCTGATTTAGGTGCTCAATATTCATAAACCATGCAGTTCATTACTTCAATTGAGAATTAATTTATTAGGAGGTCCTAATATGCTTTGGAGTCGAGATTCATTTCCTGATTAAAACATTACTGTCTCATGTATATATATAGGTCACTTTTTTTTTTGATAAGCAAGCGTAACAACCAAGGCTCGAACCTGAGACCTCAAGAGAAGCAAGTGCCTTAAGCCACTTGCCCCATTAATGGGTGTTATATAGGTCACTTAAGATAATGTGTTGACTTATTAACTATTATCAACTACTTCAAACAACTTTAGCATCCCTAACTCTTCATCTTTCACCTTTTAGACTTAAGACAACCCGATCAGAAAACAGTTAGTGTTCTGTGAGCTTGTATGTTTTAATGGAATCTTACAAGGAATATAATGAAGCTACAAGTTCATTCTTTCTTTATATTGGTTCTTCTTGGGTCTTGTTGTTTTTTTAACCCCCATGGTTGGGTAATTTATGCCCACCACTTTGCAAATTAGGAAACATTTGGAGCACAGTATGCAATTGAACTTTATTATATGACGCCATTTCACATTTGATTAGTTATGGGTACCGGGGTTTTGTTTTGCTCCCTTTTGTGACTTTACTGCAAGTCTGCAACAACAACTAAGTCATTTTCCGAACAATGTTGGGGTTAGCTACATGAATCTTTTATCAAAACTCTTCGAGATCTTCTGCTCGTATTCTCCTCTTCCACTATATCCTATCTAATGCTATCTTTTTTTATTAAACTAAGGGCTTACTTTCTTCCATTATCTTAGGTCTACCCATATCCCTTTTAGTTTCTCCCAACTAAATTCTCTCATATTTTTCTTAACATCACTAATTTTTCTATGCTCCACATGTCCAAACCATCTTAATAGATTTTTTTCACATCTTATTTTCAATTGACACTACCCCAACTTGTTCTCAAATAGTTTCATTCCTAATCTTATTCTTGTAGAGTTTGGAGTTGGTGCATGGCTTCAAGCCAACTACTAATTTAAGTTCATATCCATCTGTCGAATTCTGATTTTGCTATAAAATTAAATATGAAAAAAAGCTTTTGGTAAATGACTCACATAGTGAGCTAGTAAAGCGACCAGTTACTATCGTCTATGTGATTGAACATATTTAATTTCGTTTTAAATTTGTGGATCAATTACAGGGGATCTTATTACTGAAAGCACTTTCGCACATGTGTTTTCTGCACTCAACGAAACAATGGGTGTTGTCTTAGAGTATTTGAAAGATGCGAAGGTACTAAATTATCAAAAATATTGAAATTTAGTTCTTTTATAATTTTGTAAATAGCATAGTAGTATATTCTTTCTTAACAATAGTAAATATATAGGATCATGGACAAAAGAAAGGAGCTGACCTTCTTGCATCTGTGAGGATTATTGGAAGGTATGTTTCACAACATCTCTATGCTGCTTCTTTCCTCAACAGGGAAGCTCCCTGTGCATGTCCTCAATCCTATTCAATACATGCATTTGATACAAATAATATCACTGTGACATGTTAAAACTCCGGATAGGTTTCATAATCATTTTTCCTTGTTATTTCCAAAAACTGAGTACAATTGTCTGCTCATTTTTTGTTGCATTGTCTTAGCTATCTTGCAGAGGCACCTGTTGCATGCAATGAGAAGGTGAAGGAACTCTTAGGGTATATGCTGTCTGTTGAAGGTGAAGATGAATCAAGGTTGTGACAACATTGTTATATCGTCGTTCAGTCTGCTGATAATTTAATTTTTTGGGGGGTTATTTATTCTTACTGACACCTGATCAATCTCTTGTTAAATGACAGCCCTTTTTACTCTGTATGCTTTTTGCTTCCAATGCTGTGTCAAATTACAATGGACATTGATGGGTGTAGAGCATTAGTTTCTTCTGGAGGACATAAAGTTGTAAGTATAAATTCCAAAGTTGAATGTTTCTTCATCCTGAAGTTCTTTTTGCAGGCTACCGAATGCCTCATTTAATTTTTTTGTGCTTTCACATTGCTTAAATATGTCAGCAAACTGGTTCTTTTTGCAGGTTGTGGAATGTCTCATAAAATTGATTGAGCCTCATGGTCTTATTGTTGAGGATAATAGTTGCATATTCTTGGCATGTGATACGATAATGAATCTTCTTTTGAAGGTAGTGCCAGTCATGTAGCTTCCTAAAATATTACTTAAATCAAAATTGTTAACTAGTTTGTTTCTTTTCAAATTAGAGGGAGCAAGTGCATGTTCCACTTGGTGAATCTACTCTAATTAATCTTTTGAGAGCATTGGCATATTGGACAGGTAAGCTGTTAGTAAATTCCTTAAAGTATACATACCTCTAGTACTTGATATATTCACATGAAATAAAAATTTAGTTATCTATCTCTGTTTTTTTTGTCCTTGTATTTCATGCTCTGTTTTGTCACGATTGTAGAAATTTTTTTCTGGATAATTACATTGTGCAACAAAAATAGAAGATAGGTATGCATAAATTACCAATAGTATCCCTATAATAAGTTAGTTAGTATCCCTTGAATTTGTTTTAAGTTTTAACACGTGTCAATGGGGATACAAGAGAAAATGTATAGCACTTACTAACTAGCTAAATCTGAAAAAAGAAACCAAAATACTCATTTTAGAACGGAAGGAGTATGTTTTTCATACATGCATGCATATGTAATATTCTGCTCCTTTTAGAACTCTGCATGAATATTCGTAAACAACTCATGCATATGATTTTCAGGGAAGACTAATGACCGATCTATTCTCATGATGGCTTCAAGTATTTCTACATTAATATTTGATTATACATCAGAAGATGCTCTTCGGAATCATCCTAACTTCAGCAGTAGCTGTCTTGATACGCTGATCCAACTTATTGCAAAAAGTTTGGCCACATCCGGGCAGGTATATTATGATGTTCATCTCTATTTTGAAGCTTAAACTTCAATGTTGGCCAAGAAGTTTGGCCACGATGTATTTCAGAATCCGAAGATACGAATAGAATATGTTAGTGTGAATGCCAAAAATAGGAGGATATTTGCTTAGTAAGATGTTATCCGCTAAGAATGTTGTCTAGAGATGTGTTGTGTGAAACAGATGGACTCTTGCAACATGAACTCACATGTTAATGAAACAGGGGTGGGATCTTTATTAGGCTGGTGTCCTGGTAGAATATGGACAGTAAGTATACGTTTTAGTTTGTCACAATCTTCCATTTGGAGTCATTATAAATTATTTGCAAAAATATAGATGTAGGAACATGATGCATAAAGTATGGATGAGATCTAGTATTAGGTCGGTTTCTTGTAGAGCATCACATATTTGTTGGCCTGTATTAATGTCAAGTTACAAGTTGTCTAATCGAAGGCATTGCAGGATACATCGGATGAGGCTAAATCAGAGATGGATCTTGTTGAAATCGTGATTGCAGGTTCGGAAATACTTGTCTTCATTCTCTTATATCAGAGTTTGAACTGAACCATACACTTGTTTTCATATGGTTGCTTCTGATAACCAGATTGCAATTGTTAGATGTAGAGAGTGATGATTTGAATTTGGTGCAGGTTATTCTCGATGGGGCAATCGGTTCCCCAGTTTAAAAGCAGTGGTTGAAAGATAACGGCGGTTGGTGTAAGCGGGGCTTTGTGTAATTCAGTGAGTCTTTTTTGATTTTGTTGGTGGTTTGTAGCTGTAGCACAGAAAGAAATAGGTGAGAAATGTGCCTTTCTAACATCTCAGTCTCAAACACTCAGTAGGGCAAGTGATTGATTTCACTCGGTCTCTCGAGATCTCAGATTTGGGAAGAAATGAATTATTGTAACATCTTCAAATGTACAATAAAACATTAAAACTAAGTTCATTTGTGAAGTGTTTGGCTCAAGTGCAAGTCAATGAAATACATTTCAAGTTATATTCAATAATATTATATATATTTGTGGATTATCAACTAGAGGCAGGGTGGAGCTTTTGGCCTTTTGCTCATTGACTTAATATAATATACCCTATATACTCCCATAAACAAATCAGTTTGTGTCTATCAGATCTCAAAGCTTTTGGTTTAAAATTGGTTCATTAATTAAACAAGTCAGATATCTAGAGTTTGAATTTGTTTTTGGAGCTCATTGAATACTTGGGTTGTAATTTGTAAACAACCACAACCCTAAATGGAATGTCTTCTTTTATTTGAGTTTTTGTCAACAATTTATTTCCCTACACCGTAGTTTCTATCCCTGAATTTTAGTTTATATACCAGATTTGTTCCCAAATTCAAATATTGACTTAACACGGTGATTGTAATTACGTATCATTAGTTTTTTCTGTTAAGTGATCTGACGTGAAATTTAAAATATATTAAAATAGTTGACATCTACCGCGAGTTGTCGGCTTTAGGTGGGAGATTAATTAATTAAAATAATCATTTGATATATTGGATAATTTTAAAAATACTCATCTTAGATTGAAGAGGTATTTTAAGCAAATAATTTTTATTAGTTATAGATATTTATTTAATTTTAGCATCACGATCTAGTCAATAATGATTCCATTCATATAAACAATAATTATCCTAATTTAAAATTGGTAGTAGCCCAAGTAAACAGCCACTTTATTCAACACCAACCCCTCTCTCTCTCCCAAAACAAAACAAAATCAAAACTTGCTTCCATTTCCAAACAGAGTAGATATCATTCACAGAATCACAGTTCACAGAAGCTGATGTAGAAGAGATCGAAGAGAAGACATTTTCCAGAGAAAAAAAAAAACCCAGTTTCAGAGACAAAACAGAGAAAAATGGGTTGCGGCAATTTGTTCTTCACCGTCATCATAACCTTCTCAGTTGCTCTAATCACATACAACATTCTCATCTCCGCAAATGCTCCTCTCAAGCAAGGCCTGCCCTCGACCTCCTCGTCGTCGATTTTCGTTGACCCAGTGATCAAAATGCCTCTGGACAGATCGAAATCGCAGAGCACCAAAAAGAGGCTGTTCCACACGGCCGTGACCGCCTCTGATTCAGTGTACAACACATGGCAGTGCAGGGTCATGTACTACTGGTACAACAAGCACAAGGATGGACCCAACTCCGAGATGGGAGGTTTCACCAGAATATTGCACTCCGGGAAGCCGGACAAATATATGGAGGAGATCCCCACTTTTGTTGCCCAGCCACTCCCTTCTGGGATGGATCAGGTTTTACATTTTTTTTCTCTTACCCATTGTTTGAATTGAATTGTTAGTATCCGGGTCTCCTTGGTTTTGCATTTTGTTGTTAATTCAATTGGGAAGTTGGGATTTTTTTCTTCTTCTATGTTCCTGAATTTACTTAGAAATGCCAATTAATCTGTTGAATTCGTTGGGGTTTTTCAGATTTTGGATTCGTACGATTAGTTGAATTTCTGGGTCTCCTTGGTTTTGCATTTTGTTGTTAATTCAAATGGGAAGTTGGGATTTTTTTTTCTTCTCTTATGTTCCAGAATTTACTTAGAAATGCCAATTAGTCTGTTGAATTTGTTGGGTTTTTTCAGATTTTGGATTCGTATGATTAGTTGATGCATTTTCTTTCTATAGATGATCCGTGCTCATAATCTATTTGAGGAAATGATCATTGAATGGGAAATTTGATCTTAAACTTAGCTCAAAGATGTTATATAGTTCTTGCCATTGCAATCTTAAACCACTTGATACTTTATTTTGGGCCTTTAGTTCCCAGCTCAGCCGTTAGGTTCATGACGTGACCATTTACGCAGAGGGGTTTGTATACAGATTCGGTAATATCCAAAACAGCATTTATAGATTTTCATACTGGTTTGCTCAGAAATGTGGCAATTTTATTGCTGATGTAGAATTATACTTGTCAGTTTTGATGATCGAAGCGTGACTTAGAACTTGAGAATTTCAAATCTTCCCCTGTACTGTGTATTTTTATTTTTGTTGTTGTTGTTGTTGTGAACTTAAATTGGCTTCTAGTACTTAAAAGCTCACGTTCTCTCTATTACAGGGTTATATAGTTCTCAATAGACCATGGGCATTCGTACAATGGCTTAAGGAAGCCGACATTAAAGAAGAGTATGAGAAACCTAACTCCTCGGTTTCATCAAATATCATTTTTTTACTATTCCATATATGTGATGGGCCTTACTTTTTTTGCTTTGTGCTTACCATGTATCCAGTTATATTCTGATGGCAGAGCCAGACCATATAATCATCAAGCCCATACCAAACCTATCTAGAGATGGACTTGGAGCGGCATTTCCATTCTTTTATATTGAACCCAAAAAGTATGAATCAGTTCTTCGGAAATTCTTTCCCGAGGATAAGGGACCAATAACCAACATTGACCCAATAGGAAATTCTCCTGTCATTATTGGGAAGGTAGGTATTTTGGTTTGGCTTATCAGACAATGTTGGCGTTCTCTTTTGCTTTTTGCTTTTCTTGATCTTTTTGGAATGTTGTTAGGAATCTCTCATGAAGATTGCTCCCACTTGGATGAATGTTTCCTTGGCAATGAAAAAGGATGCTGAAGCAGATAAAGCTTTTGGTTGGGTGCTTGAAATGTGAGCTTTCCCTAATGAATTGTAAACTCCTAATCTCTGAGTAAGTGCTTGGTTAACTTTTCTTTCTTCATTTGGTTTGTGAATGCAGGTATGCTTATGCCGTTGCTTCTGCTTTTCATGGTGTTGGTAACATCTTATACAAGGATTTCATGATTCAGGTTTGACCAAATTATTTTTTCTTCTTTGACTTATTTATTTTCTTAGTGCGATATTGCCTCTATGGCAAGTCCATAATAGTCGTCAACTTTTCAACTATTTGATCATTGAGCATCTATCCAAATTTAAGAAGGCTTCATATTATCAAGATTTATTTATGTATAACTACACCGAATAATACGTCCTGATTTTTATTTTTTTATTTAAGGGACGTAACCATTTTGGTAATACTCCCTCCATCCCAAAATGAGTGTCCTTGTATCCATTTAGGGAATAATTAAGAAGTTAGTTATTGTTGTACAATTACTTTTGAATCCCCACGAGTATGTGTTATAACCCTTGAGTTTTTAGAAGTTCTAACAAACTCAAGGGGTACAAACTAAATTTATTATATGGATGTTATTGGTAATTCATGCTATAACTAACTTCCTGAAAAGGAAAGAGGACACTCATTTTGGGACAAAGACAAATTGAACACTCAGTTTGGGACGGAGGGACTAATAGTTAGTAACTTGCAAATGATCTTTCAGATGTATTATTGTTTATGCTATATTTTTTTGATCGGCTATTGTTTATGCTATATTTCTGAAGCATTCTAGAATGTGCTGTTCCCTTTGTCTGTTTGGCATGTCTTACACTCTCTTGAGCATCAATTATCTTAGCCTTTTGCAAGGTTCTTGCTGAATATGTCATTTAGCAATTTCATA
>JAYMTF010005150.1:0-12012 GCA_036897485.1 Pelargonium nanum | reverse complement strand
AGGAGTCTCTCTTGTACTAGTTATTATCAAGTTATCACAAGTTATTCACATCAATAAAACAAATTCAACAATAATCGACTTCTTGTTTTTGGAGGAAGTATTCCTTCACTTATTTGATTTTTCTCTCATTCCTTTCTTGACTGCTAACTTCAAATTTTATGCTTCACAGACATGAGAAAAATATTCCCATTTGAGCTCTTCCACTTGGGTGGTGATGAGGTTAATGCAGGTTTGTATAGTAACTTTCTTGTTCGAATTAAGATTCTGCAACCACTCTTTTGATGTAATAAATAACATAAGGATGGTAAATGCAAATTCTGAAGCTCCAACTCCAAGAATATGAGGAAAAATAGCTTGACACCGACAAACTCTTTTAAAACATGGTTGTCCTTTTCTAAAGACAAGATTCTAAAATCTTTGTTAAAAATTTATATGAGCTTGAGAATTTTTTTTTCCGCAGTCCAGTTGAACACCTTAAAGGACAACATTTTGGATACAGTACATCAAAACTACCTTCAAAATTTTACAGTTATGTTCAACCAAAACTACCTTCAAGCGCTTATTGATATGAAATGGTTTGATATCTGACAGATTGCTGGAATTCCACTTCACATGTGAAGCAATGGTACACACCTGAACTTGTTTAGCTAATCATCTTTCATTTGTTATATGATGGCTTGATAATTAATTTCTTGTGAACAGATAAGCAATACAATAGCTAGTATTTTACTCTTACGATTTATTATTACATTTACCTCAATCTTAGGAAGTGTTTATGTATATCTATCGCATATATAGGGTGCATTGTCATGCTATCCACATATATTACAATCAGACCTGTTAGAAAATCAAAAGTTATTCTTTATTGCTCTTTGTTGCGACTCATGCATCCCGACATTGTTCGGGAAATGGCTTGGTTGTTATTGCGACTCGTGCATGTAAAAAATAAATCTGGATGTAAAGGATAGATGAGCAAAACTAGTAATTTTCTGGGTTTCTAGAAAGTGGTTTGAATGGTACGTGTGTCTAACGTATTTCTTTGACAGCTTAGCTTCCAGTAAACTAGGTTCCACCTTTCCCTAAATTATTAGGTTTGGTTCTTTCTGTTATCTATCTTCAGAATATATAGTGCAGGTGGGTTGAAAGTATTACTTGATTGGCAGTTTCTGTGTCCAATTGAGCATACTGTTTACACACCTGTACTCATTACTTGCTTGATATACTGATCATTCTAAATTTCTAATTGTAGGCTTCAAGATCGCAACATGACAACTAAAGATGCATATCAATATTTCGTACTCAGAGCTCAAGAATTAGCAATTTCGAAGAATTGGACCCCAGTTAATTGGTAAGTCTAAATATGTTTGAATTGAGAACCTGAATGTTCAAAATAAATGGAAAAAAATTAATGTTATTGATTCATACATTTGTATTTATATTTGTAAAATTGTAAAAGAAGAAGTCCCGTTACTAGCGAGTGATTATCAATGGGATAACTAACAGTTTTCCAGAGAAAGAGTACTTCTCGTGTTCAATTTGTCTACTTTATAGTATTTTTTGGCGTGTCCTTTTTAAAAAATATAGAAACATATGATAGGTCTGATTTTTCTCTCTGTCTCAGGGAAGAAACTTTCAATGCCTTCTCAACAAAGCTGAACCCACGAACTGTAGTGCATAACTGGTGAGCTCTTATCCATGAGTACTTTCACAATGTTATTAAACCGAATATGTATATTTTCTAACTTTTGATCATAAATTATCCATGCATTGCTATAGGTTGGGCCCTGGGGTTTGCCCAAAGGCTGTTGCAAAAGGTTTCAGATGCATTTTCAGCAACCAAGGTGTCTGGTATCTTGACCATCTAGATGTCCCCTGGGATGAAGTTTATAACGCGGATCCAATTGAAGGAATAAATGACGCTTCTGAGCAAGAGCTTGTGCTTGGAGGAGAAGTTTGCATGTGGGGAGAGACGGCTGATACCTCAAATGTTCAGCAAACAATATGGCCTCGAGCTGCAGCAGCTGCAGGTATGCCTCCGGTTAATTTTAATCCACCAGCTAATAACTGTCCCTGAAATAACATGCAACCAAGAAAGCACACAATGTACTATAATGTCACATTGTTGGTGAATGAATACTTCAGAGAAATGTATGGAGGAATTGGAGTCAATTGCTTTTCCAAATAAGAAAATTATTTCCATGAGGATGGCGTAAAAGGGAAAAACATAAACAGGTTTTTGCAGAGTTAGTGATTGATTCCATTTAGTTAATCAAGGCAGAAAATGCTTTGTCTGCTCTTAGTTTATTAAATGATGATTATGGACTAGTGGAATATATAATACAATGATTTTGAGTGGCATGCAACATTTGGAGCTCCTCACGAGCACGTAAAGTTGTTACATGGCATGTCTTGCCTTTGATATCACATCATGTTTATGAATTGGTTAGTGAGGAATGAGGAGAGCGATGGAACTATTTGGCTGGCTACTTGTTTATAAGCTACCAATGTTTTAGTTTGATCAAATGTTTGACGTGGAATATGGGGAATTATGAATGTGAAGTAATAACATTGTGCATTGCATTTGTATCGATTATGTTCTTACTCGTTTATACCTCCACTTTGTTTGAATAGAGCGCCTATGGAGCAGGAAGGATGCCACATCCGGTGAAAACATTACCTTAGCTGCATTACCTCGATTGCAATACTTCAGATGCCTGTTGAATAGGCGAGGCATTCAAGCTGCTCCCGTCACAAATTTTTATGCGCGCAGACCCCCAATTGGTCCGGGATCATGTTATGAGCAATAATGGATCTTCTGCTAACAGCTTAATGCATCCAAAACTGCATTGCTGTAATTTCGTACACATTGAGCGTGCACGCATTGAATTCGACTTATTTCAGTCCGGTGTTCCTTCATGCATCCGGAACTGCATTGCTGTACGTAGTTTGTACACATCGATAGTTGGATATTCCACTACTTTCAAAACTGGTGTGGGTATATAAGGAATAATTGTTGATGTTCATTTGATATTTGCTACAATGGAAGTTGGAGTTATAGGGTTGCCTTTGATTCTCAGAATCTGGTCAACAGTTGTTGGGGGAGGGTTGTGCTTATTTACTATCATCTGTAAATGCATTTCATCTATCAAACTGTGGTGTGAATTTTCATCGACTTTCCTAACCGTTCTCAACGTGTGAAAAAATTTCAACACGTCAACTAGGTTTTTGTCTTGTGATCTTAAAATAACGGGTTCATACAGAAAGACAACTTTAATGCAAAGTGGGGGCAAGATTGCTTGAAAATGAACTTTCACAAACCCGGTGAGAGATTTCCCGCCCTTTTCCTGTGAGGCGGGATTAATTAATCAAACCGGAGGAGGTTTGGAAATGTTGCTTACTTGCTTGAATACCACATTTTGATATTGACTTGTCGTTTACAACTTTTATCTTCAAATCAACATATGGGTCTTCCCAAACTCTCAATTCAAGACTAGTTGATGACTTGCTTGTAGGACAAGAGCTTGAACCAACTTGAAGAGTCATCAACTAATCTTAATTCTAAAGTTTTTGCATTATTGCCCCAAATGATCCACATAGCTATTCCTTTCTTGGTTTGGTCAACTGAATGATGAAAATGGAACTCCCAAAGTTTGCTTGTTCAAATTCTTAACAAGAATAACTCCCCTAATTAGGCTCAAAAGTCAAAACTTGGTATTTTTTTGTCATAGTTAAAAGTAAGCAATGTCTTAAAATTGAATTAGATTGTTAGGTTTGAACGTACAATTTTATAATATTATTTTTTAAATAATTTGCTTTGTTTGTCAAATCCGTTCGAAAGTAATAAAATTAGTCAAATAAGAATATAGCCAATTGATAATTTAATGGTTTAAATTTGAAACTGACATCTCAATGAACGACTACTGATTAAACTATTAAAAACAAATCTCCAAATTAATTTTTAATGTGAGCTGACTAACTCAAATTAGTAAGTCATACACCCAAAACAACCTAATTTTGAATAAATTGCTAAAAAGAATATCAAAACTATGTAAAAAGAGACAATTAATGAGGTCCATATATCCTCACTATTTATCTAAGGGATTAGGTGATGTGTTGAGATAGATTTTGATGGTGATGGTCACTCTACTCCATCAGTGTCACAGTCCATTCCACTATACAACTACTCTTTGGAATAGCATTAATTTGACTGTGAAAAACATGTCTTCAATTATGACTAATAGCAATAATTGCAATAGCAATTTCCTTATTATTGGTTTAAGCATTTCCTAGCATATCTACAAAATGAAGATCCTTTTCCTTACCATGAATATAAGTTTCATTGTACCTTACCAAATTTACCCAACTAATTGGTACTAGTTTGTTTGGTTTTTTTGTATTCTTTTGTTTTGAACATGTCACGTGACGTAAAATCAGCTTCTGCAATAAATTATTTGTTTGAGTAATTTTTACATTTAAAAGGAGTTTTTGGACAAAATATCATTCGAAGTTTATTTGTGGCATTTTTTTTCCTGAAGGAGCTCCAAACTTACTTCTCGAGCAAAATGATGAGAGAGAAATGTAATTTCTATGCTGCCCTGAGTTTCAGTGATGATTGGCCAAGAAGAGACCATTTCGACAATTTTATAATTTCAAAATAATTTCATTCATATTTTATCAGACAATCTTTATTCTCAAAATGTATTTTCAAACTGTTTTTACAACTTCTTTTTTATATCTACGCAAAGTTTATTTTATCTCATTTCGTCTCGTTTTACCTGATTGACTTTTGAATATATATGTCATCAAACAAACAATTTACCTTAAAATTCTTTTACTCAACTTTATTGCGATAGTTTTTTTGTATACAACTCCAAAGTTATTAATGTCATCAGCTCAAATTTGTGTAATTGATTCGAGTCTTTCTGTTGACGGTATGAGATTAGATTTTGGGTTAATATGAGAGAATTATTCATGTTGTGTAGTTCGACTGATAAAAAAAGAAGAAGAAGGAAAGTAGATGGTAAGAGGGTAAGGGTTCGAATTAGATTGGAAGGTTTCACAAGTTACACAAAAACTGAGTTACTGAAAACGACACCCACTGCTCTTTCCTCTCTCTCTCTCTCCGACCAATCTTCTCTCACACCTTCTTCTTCTTCTTCGCCTTTCCATGTTGCCATGTAAGTCCTAATTCTCTGTTTTTTCGTTCTGTATCTCACCGTTTTTGCATCGCACACACAAACCCTAGCACATCACAGAATCATTTGTTGTTTTAAAAGTTTTCACTCTTGGATTACAAATTGTAAATTTCATTGATTTGCTGCTATTTATAGTGATTATTTTGTTGCAAAACGCTCGATTTTTACCGTAAATCTTATTGTTTCTCAGCAGTTTCGCGTAGCTTTCTCTTGATCTGATGTGTGTTTGTTTGGTTTCTTGCGTTCTGCATACCTAACCGTGGTGCCATGCCGCATTATCCGAGCAAAGTGAGTGAGAATTAGGGTTTTCAGATTTCTGGGTTTCGGTTAACTTCTGCATTTGAGCTGTTTTTGTTGTTGTTGGAGGTGGGCATGGTGGGGAAGGAGGATGTTTCTAGTAATTCAAGGGCTCCGTGCCAGCTGTCGAGCTCCCGGAGGCAGTTCTGGCGCTCGGCGTCATGGTCCGCTTCACGGACTGCTGATCACAACCCTAATGAGGAGGAGAAAGAGTGTGCTGATCCAAATGGTAATATTGGTAACATTGATGGACAGGGTCGTCGGTTTCCTGCTCCTCCTTTGACCCCGAGATCCCAGCAGAATTCCAAGGCCCGGGCGTTTTTGCCTCCTTTGCAGCCATTGTCAATTGCACGGCGGAGCTTGGATGAGTGGCCAAAAGCAAGTTCGGATGACATTGGGGAGTGGTTACAGCCTCCAACTCCCAGCGGAAGAAGTGGGGAGCGGTTGAAGCTTGATTTGTCGTCAATAGAGCAGAACCCGGATGGTAATGGCGGGCTTGTTAAGAGGGATAAGATTGCTTTCTTTGATAAGAAGTGTTCAAAAGTGGCAGAACATATATATCTTGGTGGTGACGCAGTTGCGAGAGATAGGGATATACTTAAACAGAACAACATTACCCATATCCTAAACTGTGTGGGTTTTGTGTGCCCTGAATACTTCAAAGCTGATTTTGTGTACAGAACTTTGTGGTTGCAGGATAGACCTTCCGAGGATATTACTAGTATTTTATATGATGTATTTGACTACTTTGAAGATGTTAGGGAACAAGGTGGGAAGGTATTTGTTCATTGTTTTCAAGGAGTTTCTCGATCAACATCATTGGTTATTGCTTATCTTATGTGGAGGGAAGGACAGAGTTTTGATGATGCCTTTCAGAATGTGAAGGCAGCCAGAGGGATTGCCGACCCTAATATGGGTTTTGCTTGCCAGTTATTGCAATGCCAAAAGAGGGTACTTGCTTTCCCTCTCAGCCCGAGTTCATTATTGAGGATGTATAGAATTGCCCCACACTCACCGTATGATCCATTGCATCTGGTGCCAAAAATGTTAAATGATCCTTCCCCATCTGCATTGGATTCTAGAGGCGCATTTATTATTCATTTACCATCTGCAATATATGTCTGGATTGGCAAGAATTGCGAGGCTATTATGGAAAGAGATGCCAGAGGAGCTGTTTGTCAGATTGTTCGGTATGAAAAAGTGCAAGGGCGGATAATGATGATAAAGGAAGGCGAAGAACCAGTTTATTTTTGGGATTCCTTTTCTAACATTTCGCCTTTGTTTGATAGAAGTGGCAGTAAAGTGGAAGTTGGGGTACCAGTTGTTATGATATGCCCTGGTGAGAGAAAAGTTAACTCTTATAACCTCGATTTTGAGGTTTTCCAAAAAGCTGTTCGGGGTGGCTTTGTTCCTCCATTTGCATGGTCGGAGAATGGACAGGAAACCCGCCTTCCTTGTAGAGTAAGTAGCTGGAGTATACTAAGGTGTAAGTTTGCCTCTGGATACATGAAGGAGTTCATCTCAGCACCCAAGCTATCTTTCTTCTCTAGGGTCTACTCAGATTCTAGGATGGTAGTACATCCATGCACTAATACGTCCTCACCTTCATCATTATTGTCATCATCTTCTTCGTCTTCCTCTTCTTCACCTCTTTATCTCTTCCCGGATTCTATCTCTTCTGATTCAAGTACTGGCTCAAAGAATTTTTCCAAGTCCTCACTGGATTCTCCCTCGGCAAGTGCTTGTTCAACTTTGTCCAACTTGTCTCTCTCATCGAACCTTTCGTCTCTGCCCAGACCCACTGCTCCAGAAACTTCTGGTGCCAGTAAGACTTTGCAGCCATTTTCTCAAGCAGCTTCATCACCTTCTAAAATATGCATGCCTTCCCTCGCAGAGCGCAGAGGTAGCATGTCAAAGTCTCTGAAGTTGCCATTGATTTCTGATGATAGAAGGGTGGTAAATAGTTCCTCCTGTTCTCTGGCCAGTCAAGAAGATGGTTTCAGAATGAACAACGATGCTTGCTGCTTATCTGAACCAGATAGTATAGGAATTGTCTTAGGATCCAATAACAGTACCAAGAATGGGGAGGGAAGTTCTATTCGAGAGTGCAAGTTAAACTTATCTCTTGGTAGAGTAGTTAGTGCTGACTCAAGTCATAGGGAAGCTGATTTTGTTAATCAAAATGGTGAAGAGATTGGTTCATTACCTTGTAACATAATGCAACCGTTAGTATGTCGCTGGCCTAGTTTAGAAAGTATTGCAACTTTTGGTGGAAAGGATCTGGATTCTAAAGCTGCTTTCGCCATTTTTCATCAGAGTACAGTTTTAGGCAATAATGAGGACTGGGTTCTTTACTTTTGGGTAGGAAGGTCTTTCAATGAAGACAGCAGCATTCAGGCAGATAGCAGCAGGGAGTTAATTGGAGTGCAGGAGACGGACTGGAATCGAGTTGGTTCCAAGGTTCTTACTCAGATGCATCTGCCAAGAGAAACAAACATCAAGGTATGGGATCTATATTGGAATGTATTCGACATTCCAAGTATTATGTGTGGTTTTATTGTTTCATGCTTAATACAGCTAGGTATATATAAAATATAGTCTGGATATTATTCCTAATTTTGGACTTGGGAAAAAAGTTGGACATTCTGTAATTCAGATATTTCACACATGAGCATTAGGCTTCAAGTCATGTAAAACCAGAAAGTTGGTCAGTTATGTTTGAATAAATAGACCTTATGTGTTTTAAATATAGATATGGAATTTGTATAGTTGCTAGGTGTATAGTTCACACCATAAATTGGGGTCTTGCCTTCTGAAATCTTGTCTCTGTGGAAGAAATATGCGACTGCTAGGACACTTATAGGTGGAAAGAGAACACTAGAACTGGCTAGATAGAATATACGTGACAATTGGTTGACAACAAATAACCGGTCTTCCTATTCTATCCACCAACCAATTAATCTCCTCATGCTAAGTTCGAGGAGCCAACTTTCCATTTGATTGGGATATCTTTTGTGAATGAGCGATTACATGTATTGGTTTCAAAATCCTGTAATTTTGTTTGTGCCAAATTTTATAAGTTGAAAAAGCAAAATTAATCGATTAGAAGTATTCAAGTTATACTTACTAATCTTTCCTGGCTTCCTGCTTATGTTTATTCACTGTATATTTATTGGTTCAAATAATAAAATATTATCTATCCTGGTTAATGAATATGAACATAGGGAACTCCATTAAATTGTATTGAATGTACGTAGAGGTTGTATCTTCTAGTTGTGATAACATTCTAGGTCTTTTGTAGTTTCCTTAGGTTTGGCGTAGTAGAGGATCAATAGATTTTTATAAGATAATTTAGTCTTCATAACGAAACACAAACATTAATTTTAGTCCTAAATATTCACCTAGTGGCAATGTCTAATGTTGAAGAAAATATTTGATTGCCACTCCAAAGGACACTTTCAATGCTTGATTTTTCTATTTTTTCCCCTGTTAGTTTGTTTCTCTTTGTGGGATACTTTAACTTTATCTATATGATTCCAGTAGAGTCGAGCGTGTATAATTGAATAAAAGGTTACCCCGTTTTAGATATATGCTTGCATCATTGACTATGTTCTTTATCTTTAGAGATAATCATTGCTTCAATAAAATTACAGAATTCTTTATGATATAAAATAATTTTTCTGCACTATGTATATTTATGGTAATCTAATTTTTTTTTCTGTTTGGTCCTCCTAAAAAGGAAAATTCACACGAAAATCAGAGGATCAATTGTACATATGCAAGGAAACCTGGTTGTTTCCTGATAATTTTGCAGTGGGTTACTTTTTCTGTATCCATAATTTTTAATGTTACTTTCCCTCAGTGAAGAGTCATTACTCATCTGTAAGCCACTATGTTCCGGAGGGGACGTAAGTGATTATCTCTTAAGGTGAAGCGATAAAATTTACGGGGAAATGTTTGAACTTTTCAGTTGCTTTGGGTCATAATTTCAGTTATAGGTTGCATACCTATCATCTTTTCGTTTCATTCCATAACCGGATTTATTCTTTTGACTTTGTGCTAATTGAAGTGGTATCTTGCGGCCTTTATAAATTTTTAGTGTTAAATTCTGGTTTTGAATAGGTTGTTAAAGAAGGTGAAGAACCAGAAGAATTTGTCGTGTTATTGAATTCCTTGTAGTGCTGCTGCATTTAAAGTGCAATTTTGCAATGAAATAGCTCGAGTCATTCTTCTGCCTGTTTCTCTGGCTTGTTGGACTTGCAAGCATCAAATCGATCTTCCCTGGCAATAACCTGCGAGGTAATGTACCACTGACCTAGTCATCATTGAATTAGTTAGTTACAACTCTCATGCTCCACAAAAAAGAAAAATGGTTATAGGTGTCCAAGCTCACTGTTATTTTATTTTATGTTTGTTTGTGTCGTAATACGGTTGGTAGGCTTCCTATGGAGATAAATGTTAATTAATGGAAATCATAATTTGTCGGTTATCACTTATCAGAGAAGTTGATGTACCCTGATTTCTCCATTGACTGGCATTGTGCTATTGCTAAATGGTCTCTTCTGGATAACTTGTTGGCATTTAGTGTGAAAGGGATGTCTCTAAGTTGAAAATTTGAAATGTGTTGCTCGTCTATGTATCGAGAAACCTTTGATTATTTGTAATCTTATATCATATCATGCTTCCATACAAGAGCTTAGGCTGACATCTTGGTCAAACTTGTATTTGAAACAGCAGATCCCACCTTTTCAGAAATAAGAACTCGAGTATTGAGCTTCCTCAAGAGAATAGCAGTACTTAGTGCAGTTTATGTAGTTCTTGGTCCCGAAAGATGAATACCATCTCATTCTATTTCCTTGATGAAAATAGCTAGTATACGAAAAAGCAAGATAATTTAGCAGTAGCTTTGTACTATTGTTGATTAAAATAGGCGTTTTACCAAAAAGAAAATTTAAGATGAAATCATTGTTGTACGGTTCTCTTCTTACATGATATCCATATTTGGGGTTGCAGGATGCTCCTAGGCAAGATGAGGCTGTTTTCCGGGTTGTATTGTACAGTTCAGGTACATTTCATAGGTGAAAATCATTCTTCTGTCTCGTCCTGTATATTCAAATTAGTCTAAACCAATTTTTTTTTACCATATTCAGGACAATTAAGTAAACTTTCAATCTTCTTTGTAAATTTGTAATTGTCTTTTATTGAAAGACATGCTAGTATCTGTATCTAAATCTACATTTATTCGACAGAATCAAATGTTGACATTTTTTTTTATGTTTGTTCAATAATTGCTACAAGGAGTAGAGTGACTTTCTAGGTTTGCTCAGGCTCCTCCTGTGACTTTTTTTATTATGCTAACATATAAATCAGAGTGCTCGGTGAGTGTATCGATATGATTTTGTTACTTTGAATAGTAATCAAAATCATATGTGGATATGTAATAGTTTAAAACTTGTTTGTTTTACATTTGTTCCAAAATGCTTTTGTTCCTTGGAGAAGGATCCAAGACAACATAGGTGTAAGAAGGAAAGGAGAACGAAAGGAGCTCTCAAGCTTGACATTAGCAAGGCCTATGATTGGGTTTTCTGGGATGTTATGTTAAATATGATGAAGGCTCAAAGGTTCTCTGAGAAATTGTGTTCCTTGATTTTCCAATGCATCTCTACTGCTTCATTTTCAGTTTTGGTCAATGGCGGAGAGGGTAGGATGTTCAAACCATCAAGAGGCCTTAGACGACAAGGCGATCCTCTCTTCCCGTATTTGTTCCTCTTGTGTTCGGAGAAAGTTTCGGAGTCTAAGCAGATTGTGGGAATTAAAACTTCCAAATCAGGTGGATTGGTGAGATGGAAAATGTTTGGAACAGAAGCTTAGTGAAGGATATTAAGGTTTTATTTAGGTGTTGTTTTGATGTATATAGTTTAGTTTTAGCAAGTAGGAATCTGATTAGAGTAGCCCATAATTTGTCTGTTTTTGGTAGGAAGTGTACTACTATGTTGTGAATGGATGCTATGTTGAATGGCTGTTATGTTGAAGTTCAACTTTTGTATTTCCATTGATGCTAATGCATAAACTTTGAAATTTTGGCCAAAAAGAAAAATGAAGTCCTTTATTCTGTATTAAAAGAAAGGTCAAAACTAAGTTCCTGCAAAATCATTTAAATTTCTCTGTGTCATGTTGCTACGTGACAAGTTTTAAAATTCTATCACTCGGAATAGAACGACAAAACCTTAATCTTATTGAGGCTGCGATCCACAATAACATAATGAAATAGAATGAATATTTTTTGTTCACAAATTAAATTTTAAAATAATATAAATTTGTTATTTACGTATGTATCGTTTTAAAAAAAAAGTATTTATGCATGTATCGTTTAAATAATTTTAAACTTGATTTATATGTAAATCTCATAATATTATAACTTAAGTTATACTTTTATGTTCAATGGTGTCTATTTATTTCTAAATTAAACTGTTATATTTTCCAACCAAACGGACGGCTCGCGGTTTATTTATAATTAACC
>JAYMTF010005149.1:0-12013 GCA_036897485.1 Pelargonium nanum | reverse complement strand
TGGAACAAATTGAGATACTAAGAGGACCAAATTGGAACAAAAATCAAACTGAGGACCAATTTGGAACAAATTGAATACTAAAGGGACCAAAACGGAACATTTTCCTTTTCAAAACAATTTTTACAACACGTGGGTAATGCGACTACTCCGAATCGATAAATCAAACCATTTTTTTGAATAAAAGAGATATCTCGCAGGCTTTGAATTCCAACAAAATATACAGAAATTCACATGATTTTGATTCTGGACCAACTGAATCACTGACACATGGATGCACCGAATCGCACTTACATGCAGAAGAATGCTGCAGCCATGCCAACTGGTGTTTGCTCAATCATTTGCATATCCTTCACACATTACCCTATTATTTGCATATCAACACATATTTGTAAAATAATTGTGTACGTATACATCAACGTTTAATTGAGCTTTCAATAGGTGGCATAACATAATTTCCTACAATCATTTGGCCATTCAACACACATGACCATACTACAGGTGGCAAACTTACTATTCGGGTAAGTTCGGGTTGATGAACTCTAACTTGACTCTATAGAGTTTCCGAGTTAGGCGAGTCGGGTTTAGACATAAAACATATGTTTGGCGGTATACCCGACCCTAACCCGGCTAGAAAACTCTACATTATACCCTACCCAATTTTTTCGGGTTCATAAATGCCAACCCGAACCCACCAAAAAATGGGTTGGGGTCCGTTTTGCCCAGCTCTAGACCATACCTTCATTCATCCACACAAATGGATGAATTTTCCTGCATAAAGCTGAAACTCTGAATATTCCAAGCTATCTCATAACTACCAATAGCCCCTTTTACCTTTCATAAAAATGTAGGCCACAAATTCAAGATTCCAATCACATATATCTGGATAGATGTCTGGACCATTCCAATTTTCTGCACCTAAAGCAATTTATCACAAAAATAATGTTTCATAAAAAAATAACCACCCTAAAAGAATCATCTGTCAACAGATTGGACATGGAATTTACAGAGACAATGAGAGTCATATTAGCCACCAAGTGGGAAAATTGCGGCTACTAGAGATCTTTGAGCCTTAGCTTCTCGAGCTCTCATTCGTCAAAATGCATCGAGATGCTTCCAATACTAACAGATCCAAGGAACATGTTGAAGCTACAAAATTTGTTTGTAATGCAAATACAGAAGCTACCATTCCTTATACTTAAAAGGAGAAAAATGCAAATACATAACCAATCACGGCACAGCAATTGAACATCACATGAATTAGCACTTTCTCAAAATTTACACCACAGAGAATGGGTAGGGTCCCAGACAAATGACAACCCAACAAAGAATATCAACAGCGAATTATCGAGGGAAAATGATACAAACAGAAAGATACAAAACAAGAAGCCCGGTTATGTAGTCCCCACTCCCCAGCGTCATAATAAAGGCACTTCATTATAAGGATTAAAATATAATGCATCGATGGAAACTGATTAACATATGACACCGAAGGATGCTAACATCCATCCATATCACTTATTATCAGCGAGATAACCATGCAATACAATTCAACTTATATTGGCCAGAACTTTATCAGAAAGAAGCCAAGTGTGCACATGGAATATTTGGCATGACAAAGGCCAATATCAGATGACACTGACTCAAATTGAGCATCTTCCAGAAATTAGCTTACATAATGCCTACTAAGATTTCAACATGCTCTATTCTTGCAATGTAGGGGCAGAATAATAATGACCTTCCAAAACATCAACAAACAGCATGTCCAAAACACATTCTTGAAATCACCATCACAGGTAAGACAGCAAATTTCAAAAATTCGAGCACCAAACCAGAAGAAAAAAAAAAGTGCACCCTGGCATATTTAAGGGTAAGGTCCTATAGTCGAGCAAAGGCTCAGCAGACTAATACATACATACAAAACCCGGATTATTTGCTTCAAGTTTAACTTAATTCTTGAACTTTAATCGAGAACTCTCAAATTGATCTTCATCCATCAAAAGGCATATATCTAAAACTAGTGAAACCTAGATTGTCTTCAAACTACATGATTCTAGGATATAGTGAACACCATAAACCCACCCTACTTTTAAACTTCTAAACGAATTACTAACACCAGTCATCATCACAAGCAAAATAGCAAACACAAACCAATTCAATTAAGAAATGAATACAATGTTGAAAAAAACAGTCCAATCACATCTTTCATTTTTCAGAAGACCTAGAGATACATATGCAAGCCTCAGATCTTATCCTTGTATAATGATCCTTGTTCAAGTTAATGATAAAAAACCAATCATTTGAACACCAAATCTTATATTCCTTTCTTTCCCAAACTCATAGTCTGCTAGTTCCTTGTTTCCCCATAATACAGTTCTTTTCCCACCCAAAAGATACAAAAGGTCTCTCCAGTATAGCTTATACATACTAAATTAAATGTGCTTCAAACCCTTGCCTTTTTTTACTATGAACTTATCAAGCATGACATAAAACTTATTGTTTATATACCCAAATTGCATATCTTCTCACTCTCTATTCACCTAACATTAGAGCTGGTCATTTGGCTCCAAACCCGCGGGAATCCAAAATCCATTCAGACTTAAAACCAATCCAACCAATTTTGGGATCGGATTTATCCTAAAAAAACACGGACTGTAAAGGCAAAGGATCTTTTGTAATATAGCTTATACCATTACAAAATGACAAAGTGCCTCATATTACCCTGAAACCTATACAGAGGTATGAAATAGTGGTACCTATTTTTCTAAACACACACAAATAGAGGGGGAGAGAGGGTTTTAATGTAGATAAGAGACTAAACAGCAATCAAACAACCTTACAAGAAAATGCATGTTAACCAGTATTAAACATATGAAATGAAACAACAATTTTTTATAAAATTAGATGACAATAGAAATGAAAGGGAACAACAATGTGCATACATATATCCCTCCATCAGGATTCTCTTCTCATAGGACACAACGTAATCAGCCTGAGAAAACTAAATCAACCTAGCAACTTGTTTTTATCTCAAGTCGTACTATTTAATATGCTCCCTATCCCAAATTCACCATATCCACTGCTTACCTTGTACTAGCCATTCTTCAGGCTAAGTTTTCAGAACTTCACATAAAGACACATTACAAGAACAAGGACATTCAACTGTAAAAAGATGTATTAAAAGGAAAATATAGAATCACAGCTATAATAGTATTGGGCGTGGTATCACAGAACACCCTTACATATAACTCATTTTCAAACCTTGAAACAAGTTTATACTTGCTAGTTATTTCACTAGAAGCAATGGAAATCTGTCAACCAACTTTGTTGCAGATCACCCCAATCCATGACATCTTTCTGTAACTTGATTAATTTTAACTGACAACTCATCATGTGTTCAAAGCTTATACAAGCTATCAATTAAGAGGAATGATCTATCAGTTGAATGACACAAATTTACCACCACGAACACGTACAGGAAGATCAGTTACACACAAGTTCACCAAGGCATTTTCCTTCCAGTTGCAGATAATATAAGAATATTAAACCATTAAGGCCTAAAAGGCAATGAGCGGTGTACAAATGACCACCATGCACGCAGACATGTACAATTGGTTACAGACTAGCTAACAGCTAATAAGCACATCTTACTTCTGGTTAGATATAACATAAGCATACTTAACCGCACATTTTTATCAGTTAACGCGTAAAGGTATCACCTCAAAAGTACACACTTGATTAAGAAAATGCAGTCATTGCATTATCCAATCCAATGCTTAAAATGAATATAATTGAATGCTCAAAGACACTATGCAGATACCAATAATGCAAACATGAATCTAATACAGCATATGACGAGCATAGATTGCAAATAAATCGAATAGGCAATTAAAGAACTAACGTGCCAAAATTATCAAACTAAATTACATATCCAAATAAACAATACAGTTAAATTCATAAAACCATTTTCAAAATACGAAAAGAGAGACAAAAATAGCATTCTAAGTAAACAAACCGTCGAGCCACAAAAGCTCATTCCTCAGGAATCTCGACGTCGCCATTATCGATCTCCTCCTGCAAATCCTTAGGGTCCTTCCCGTCGACGGTGCAGCCAACGGACACGCACGTGCCTAGAATCTCCTTCACGGTCCCGGCGAGCTCCTTGGCCATAGACCTCGGCCTCATAACTTTAGCGATCTCGATGACATCATCGAGCGAAATGTTGCCACTGTGCTTGATGTTCTTCACCTTCTTGCGGTCGCGCTCGGGCTCTTTGAGAGCCTTGATGACAAGGGCGGCGGCGGAGGGAACGACGGAGACCTTGGCCTGACGATTCTGGACGGTGAGCTTGACGGTGACGCGAAGGCCCTTCCAGTCCTTGCCGGTCTCTTTGGCGATGTCTTCTCCGATTTTCTTCGGGGAGAGACCGAGAGGACCGATTTTGGGAGCGAGAGAACTGGCGGCGCCGACCTCACCGCCGGTGACGCGGACGTAGACCTCGACGACTTGGGAGGGGTCGAACTTGGGCGGCATTTTGGCTGTGAGAGACGCAGAGAATGTGTGGTTGGCGGCTACTGAGGGTTTGTTCAAGGGTTTTATAAAACTAGGGTTTTACTTAGAAGTGGTTTGTGTTTGTGAAACGACGATCTGTGCCATTTAGG
The DNA here is from genome assembly GCA_036897485.1 of Pelargonium nanum. Taxonomy (NCBI): domain Eukaryota; kingdom Viridiplantae; phylum Streptophyta; class Magnoliopsida; order Geraniales; family Geraniaceae; genus Pelargonium; species Pelargonium nanum. The sequence continues at coordinate 7,355 of JAYMTF010005149.1, read as the reverse complement.
GTAGTGTTTGGTGCTGCGGTTAGTGTAGCTCGTTGTTCAGATAAGGGGCTGTGCATTGGTACAGAACTGGACCGAATCTGACCAAAATTCATAGGATATATAGACAGATTTATTTAGTACAAGGACCGGGCTGGATCGAAGAAAACAGAACCGGATCAAATAGACCGGATTTTGGTGTGGGGGAGGAATTACTGATATCTATTATGTACTATACTCTTTTTGTATATTGGATACCTTCATTATTTTTCTCTAGGTTAGTTATTGAAATGGTGCACGGTTAGCCGTCTAAAACATGAGAGTAAGAATATACTCCGATGTATCTGAACTATACCTCTTTAGGGAGGATTGTAAAGAGAATTCTACATAGAAAATTTTAAAGAGAGAGTTTCAATGTGAATTATAAGTTTCTTTGCTCTTACTCAGTAGATGGTGGTTATACTTACAAATTATGTTGATGACATGTGGGACATATACTTATTAATTGGTTGGTGATAAAGTGAGATGTGCTTCATGACCCACGGTTAAACTTGAGTTTTGGCTCTTTGTCACGTCGTTTGTGGGCGTTGGGTGACCTTGAAAATCCCAACGTGTCATTCAACTATCGTGGTGTGGAGTGGAGCTACTAGGAGCACCTTCCGCTTCATGTTGCATCCTATTGTTCATTTGTAACTTTGGAATCTTCATGTGCCTTTCAAACATAGCGGGATGGAGTGGAGTCTCAATGATCATCTACCGCTTTGAGTGGCGTCCTAGTGTCCCTTTATAGTTTTGCATGTCCTTCAAACATCAATGGTGGAGTGGAGCCGCTAAAAGCGTCTACGACTTTAGGTAGCTTATTATTGTCCTAGTAAGATGGGGAGATTTGGGGGTGTCCCGACGAGAGTTTAATGTATGAGAGGCTCTCATTGTAGTAGCATATGAACGCCTTGGTGAGGCGGGGGCTCATCTTAGAAGTCTTGAAAACTTGGATGTTACTCTTGGAACTGAGTATCTTATTAGGTAGGAGATTCATTTTAGGACCAAATTCTTCATTAGGTCCCTTAAAAAGGTAGGTAGTTGAAGGTGCGAGCTAAAATTCTAAAGGATTCTTAGATATATGGTCTAACTTAGACATCATAGGAGTTTCGACTAGAAAATGCCTTAATTTGTAGGTTCGGAAACGAAAATGATACAGGATCATCAAGCTCCAAAGGGCCACCTAGAAAAGAGTTCATGGAGTAACAGTTAGTTAACACGACGTGAATAAACGCTCAAAAATAGATGAAGAGGGACAGCAAACGACACTCAACTCTGGATCAACAGATCCCCTCAAAATCACATAGCCGACCAGAATTCCCCGAAATGGAGAAACTTGAACAACATCCCATCAAAAGCACCCAATAACAAAATAAAAGGAAAATTTTGAAGGTGGTATCACAATTCACAACATATACCATTTTTGTGCTTCTTCTTCTTAGACTAGAGATTGGCTTGAGCCAGCCAAGTTGGTAAAGCCAAAGAAAAAAGGCATAAAAGTCAAGAACAAACACACTTGACAATGCTTAAAAGTCAAAGATTCTACACAAACTAGTCATTTATAAGCATTTTACAAGAACTACTGCACAGAACTTTCATGTTTGCATTCTAATAACAATCCTAGATGCACACACTTACATATAAAGTGCAATTCATACTCCTTAAAACCAACTTCTGGATGCAATCAACTGTTACGTCAGTCCTTGGAACTTTCTGTCTGTGACTCGGGACTTCACTGATGATGCAAAGATGCACAAGAACAAAATGCATGGCTGTTCCGCTGGAGGGTCTCTCTGTACAGAATATACATGTACCCCAAACCTCAAAATCTGACCCATCAAATATACAGACAGCTGGTACGTACAGCTACCAATTTGGCGTCAAGGGTGACTACAGCTATTCCGTAACATAGGGGACTTCATCGAAACTAACCCAGCTATTTTAACATGACATCTTACAAAGAAACAACTGACGGCTTTTAAGAAGAAAAGGCAGCTTCCATTGCATGAAAGATTGGAGCCGTATTGAATCTGAAGTTTCTGAAGCTCTTGCCTGGGCCAGTGTCAGGTGGATGAGCATCATTCACAGGTTTTGTTGACTGGCTCTCAATCATCACTGTGCTACTGCTATTGCTGTTGCTATTCCCTGTAGAACCGTGCTTGGCTTTCCACACAGATATTCCTAAGCACACGAGAAATGCAGCATATCATTAAGGTTTCAATTAATGGACAAGCAACTTTGGATGCTAGAAATGCAAAATCTCCAACAGAATGTACATTGGGTACCCAAGTAATGGAAACAAACAAGCATCATTTAATCATTCTGCCAGCAATTCAACTGGAAAGACTCTTATTTTATTTAGTGGGATTTCTGCAATGACAGATCATTTTGGTTGTCTGGCCCTCACAAACTCTAAGCACATCCATCTAATCCAGTATTGATCATGGATTGTAACATATATGAATTGGAGAATGCAAATCACTCATTTACAAATCTCCAGCCATTTTTAAGGCAATTCTTCTTCTTCTTTTTTTATATTTAATTTGTGCTTTTGGTTCATTTAGATCTGATGTCAAAATACTACCACAATATTCCAAAGGGAAAAGGAGAAACCTTTTAGAGGCAATTCAGGCCTTGGAGGCATTGGAGGCTGATGTCTTGAAATCCATGATTTCAAAGATCTGTATTAAGAAGTTCAATCAATCAAATATTGGACCAGAATACTACCGCTTGAGAAGATTTGTCAAATCAAGCGCCAAATTACTCACGCCAGAAAAGGGGAAACCATGTAAAGCTTGAGGCCAGTGACCCCACGAGATATCACATCATTACTTGCAGGTTGAAGATCATCAAGTCGATGCCAAGCAATTTCCTGCAAGCAGATACAGAAGAGCATCTTCAATAATCAATCAACCACTCAGATGAAAAAAAAATAGAGAATTAAAACAAGTTAACTCATTTGCTGATCAAAAAAAAAAACAAACAAGTTAAATCATTTTAAAGGCCAATACAATACAAGTTGTCAAAGATTCTTTTAATAGTTTATGAATGAAATGATGGCATACCACATCCTTGTTTTTCAAATTCTCAAACTAAACTTGGGTAATTATTAGAAGTTTTCTTCACAAACAATGATTGTAACAATTAAATTTCCTACTTATTTTAGCTCTTCAAGAAAGTACTCAAATAAGCTTTAATAACCTAATGACGAGGGACCGTCAAAAGAAAATTTGCTTGTGTATTTTAGACGCAGGTTTAGGTATAGTTTTAATAAAAATCAATTAGTTTATGTGTAGTATTTGTCTTTATTTAAAGCTTTGGGTAAGATTATTATTAGAATTTATTTCTTTGTTATTTTGGAAGCAGTTATCTAACTGCTCTGATTATAAATAGTGCTGTATGTTTTAATTTTGAAACAGTTATGATGATATTTGAAATAAAATTCAGACTACTTCCCTCATCTTTTCTTCTAACTTTATAGATCCTTTCTCCTGTCTTCTTCCTTTTCTCAATTTCTTTCTTCATTCTCTTAATTTCTATTCTCTATCTACTGTCCTACATCATCTACTTTCCCGTGATCAAACACAGAATACTTGTGATTTTGAAAGGTCAGTATATAGCCCCAGTTGATTATGTCCAGTCGTCTAAAAAAATGGAAAGATTTAACCAAGACTGTAGGGCAACTGTTTCACGTATGCAAGAAGCAGCAGTCTCAAACTTCCCATTCTTTCAATGTGGGATGCTTTAACAATGTGAAATGTAATTTCCAAGTAAAAACAAGCTACAGAAATGGAATTAATGGAAGGACCACATACACTTATTTCTTTCTTTGTAAGTGGGGCAAAGGCAGTGTCATCCTTAACACCAGCAATAATATAGAGTCGAACTCTCTGTGGTCCAAATATCACTTCAATGTATTCATCTTTGTCAAGAAGCTTTTCAACATCAAACCCTGTTTCCTCCAAGACCTGCATTTTCCATAGTGAAGAACTTAATCAACAACTAAATGGAGATAAAGAGAAAGATCATGGATCACCATTATTAAATTAGTGTTCCCTTAGAGCTAGCAGCCAAGCAACTACTCAAGTTATGCAGAGATACATGCAACAATAAATAAGTCAAAGTCAAAAGGCCAAAACCAAAACAGGAGTTTTTTCCACTTTGGCTAAGAAAAAGTTTAGAAGAAAAAGAATCTAGCAGGCCAATATGATAATTGCAGGCTATCACCTCAGTAATACCATACCAACGATAGATTTTGTAACAACCATTTTACAAAGGAGCAGTGAAATTTTGTTTCTATACATATGCCAGATTTTTGAACAAAACTTCATTCGTTCTGGCCAGCAAGTGCATTCAACTAGATTAGTAACATGACTAATAGAGAACTAGTTGTGATAGTCAAACCATTAATGCACTTAGGTTTTCAGGTTGAGGCTATGTAAACTGGTGTTTAAGTCGATAAGAACATCAGAAAGTTAGACCAACAGCCATACATAGACATAACACTCTATGATAAATACGCTTACCTCTCGAATGGCACATGCATGGTCTTCCTCATCCTTATTCTTCTTTCCACGAGGAAAACTCCAGCTTGTTCCTTTCCACCCCTTCACTAGTATACACTGTCAATGACAGAAAGCCAGCAGAAATGGGGTAAGAATGCCCATACAAGATAAATTATGTCATACAGTTGAACACATTAGATAACTCTCATACATGGTACACAGTTGCTATTCAACATATCTGACTAACGGAACATATGGAAAAAGTAGCATGAAAGTACAGATACTTCAGATCAAGAGGAGTGGAATATAGGAAACTCATAAACAGTGAGAAAGAAGTGGATCAATGTACTGCATACCAGGTTGTGTACAAATGAACTCACCAACATTAGAAAGAGAGCAAATACCATGCAAAAGGCATAATAATCAAACTGCTTAACAAAGGCCAAAGCAGAATTCAAAGTGGCAGTATTCTCGCTAACATGAGAACAAAGTAAGGGGTGTTGCTAGCTATCATTTATAAATAAACAATAAAAAATCTCACCCGTTCAAAAGTTTCATCCAGAATGATTGCCCCAGTCACTGGAACTCGAACCTTGTAGGAGGTGAAGTCCTTAAAAATGTCATCTATATGTGGAACATATGGCCTTAATACATCACAATTGTTAAACACTTCAATATTAAGGAAGACAGAGAAACTGACAATTATTTCTGAAAAAGAGAAAGGTAAACATGCTAAAAATGTATAAGTTTGATAAATAGCAATTTCTTGTAGCAAAGAAAGATATAAAAACATTTATGGTAGACAGGATACTCAAAGATGTGAACTCCTTCAAATTGAAAGATTTCAGAGATGGATTTTTTTCCACTGAATTGTCCTCGTAGAACCAATGTGCATACTCCACAAGGAATAAGATCCTCTCAAATGACTGTTGATCTTCTTTTGGCACATTCAAAACGAACCGACTGCGGAAGAACATTACAAATAAATGAAGAAAGAGACTTCAGATCTAGATTAAAATAAAAAGGTAAATCTGAATATAAACTGTTAAATTTGATAACGGGCTGCACATAATGGCTTGGGCTTCCCATACTAAAAGGTCAACCTTGTTAGTAAGGTTTGGCTTCCACCATTATATTTAGCTCATTCACTTTATATTTATAGATGCGAGACACTTTATTACCCACTTCAACATAAACAAACACAAGAAATCCAGAACTAACAAGCTATTGTCAATCCTAAACATTTTATTCTCATAAGAAGGTAAGAGGTAATGGCTTATGAGTTATGACCAAAATATAGCTGAAGTTATCCACAACCAGAACAAGTATATCCACATAGTTCTAAACATCTACATGAAAGTGACTAGATAGCCACGACATTGTCTTAAGCCATGAGAAGATAATCCACTTAAAAGTGATAGACTGAGAATTGCAATGGTGCAAGAGTGACGCAACATAGTATTGCTACATAGGGGAGGAAATGAAATAAATTATTCTCCAATGAACTATTCTCCATTTTGAAGCTAACATAGTAAGATATCATAAACAAGATCAGTCAATCTTGCAAGACAGGCACACCTATTCCCAGCCATATAGAAACTGGGGCCGCCTTGCAGCAACATGAATTATAAATCCAACTTATTGCATTGGCATTCACCACACAATTGCTGCATTAGCAATATGGTTATTTTGACCAGAAATCTCTATAATCGAACTGCTAATATCACCAATACTATTGAACTGTTAAGCCATTTCCCCCAACTAATAATGACCATCATTAAATTCTTTTCAGTATTTGGCTATTCTCCAACCAAGAAAAATGTAGTTGAGCAGTTCCATAGGTACATATATATCAACACAAACTAGTTAGCTGCATAACTAAACCTTAGTAGCTCAAATCTCAACTAGTTTCAATTTCTCTCCAGATAAACAGCTAGAACATTTGCCAATTACAGAACCATAAAAAACACACACACACTTCCACATCGGGGACAAGACTCATAAACCCTAACAAACGAAGTCCAAAGAGAATGCATCATCTACAGCCACGTAATAGATCAGATCAAATTAAAACACAATTCGGCCAGAGCTCTGAACAGGACCTCAAATTTCCATTTCCAAATTTTGTTTTCAGGAAAAAAAGATAAAGATAAAGATTGAGGACGAGAGATAGGGAAGTGTACGGACCTGCAGAGATCATCGAGGAGTTCTTGGGGAGGTAGGCCGTTCTTCAAGGGAGCGCTGGAAGATCGATGGAGGGCTGACATGGCTGGAGATGAAAAAAAAAAGAAACCCTAAAATTGAGTTTTGCGAGAAGTAGTGAAGGGACAATACAGTGGGAGAGGAGCTCTTTCAGTTCCTTGCAGAGAACAAAAAAGAGCTCCTTTTTGGGATCGAATTCGTTGGAGGTAAGAGCTACCAAAATTATGTTTTCTACGCTCTGTACAAAACCTGCTTTCTCGTCTCCCTTCTAAGTTTCAACTCGGTCCTCTTGGACCGGCCTGAAATACCAATGAAACCGGTTCAATGACTCCGTAAGAAAGAGTGGACTGCCCGGGCATTTTCGATAAACGCTTCGCGGTGAACCGAGGCGAATTGGACATGGTAAATAGCAGTATGAATTCAACGAGATGGTTCTCGAAGGCATTCGAGCTCGTTTGGGGATCAAATTGGATTACAAGTTCAGCTCGACCCGACTGATTTTTTGAGTATTTTTAATACACGCTCTGCGGTGAAGCTAGACCACTTGAATTTGGGAAACAACCGTTCAACTTTCAGGCATTAAAATACGTTTCAGTCGCGGATGATTATCATAAGAGATTCCCAACATATCAT